>WNWK01002584.1:22500-203287 GCA_009830355.1 Cherax destructor | reverse complement strand
GAAAATTTTCACTTTCGTCAGCCGGGCTGCTTCATGCACCCTCTGAAACATCAACTCCTCAGTTTTTGATGAGGAAAAAACCCGAACATGACAAAAAGAAAACATATTCCGTTGAAATACTGCCTTTGTTGTAAACATTTTGTTTGTTTAGTGTTCAGTTAAACTACAGTAGCATTTAAAGTTGCCTTTATTATTATTATTTTTTTGTCAACACACTGGCCCTTCCAACCGAGGGAATCAGATTTGATCCATGGAAAGACAGGACCTTGAATTTTTGAATCAAAAATTTTTTACATGAAGACACCTTCATGCTGGGAAGAAACCTAGCGTTCAACTTTTTAAATTGGTCATTGCTTTTTCCAAATCAATTTTAGTCTAGTCGGAGCCCACTAGGGTTCCCCCAGACTCACATTCTGTTCGAGAATTTGAAAAAATTCTCCAATAAACAAGTGCGGATGGCCAACTTCCCCTCAAATATATTCACGGTGTGGACCCTTGGCTACCCCCAAAATGGAACTAAAAAGGGCAAAATGTCACCCCGGGGTTTTCAGTTTTTGCAGAATTTTCAACAGTTTTAATCCACAGAAAAGATGGGCTTTAAAATAATTGATGAAAAATTAGGGGTGTAATGTGTGTGTGTGGTGTGTGTGTGTGTGTTACTATTTGTCAAAGTCCCTTTCTGATAAACACTTAGCCTGTGTTTTTTTGTGAGCACGCGTGTACGTGTGCGAACGAGGAATCTGTGTATATTGTACATTGAGATTTTATTTTTTTCTTTTTTTAAAAAAAATTAAAATTTAGTGTTGTGAATGATCAGGTAGCTGTATATAGACGCTGAACCTCACAAACTTACAATACATTTAAAAACTCAAAGTGTTCAATAATTTTTTATCACTGACGCTTCTTTTTTATTCGTACATGACAAATAAACATGGGAGATGGGGTATTTTCCTCCGAGGCAGAAATGCAGAGATAATTGAAAATACTGTACACATGACACTCTTATGTCATGTTACCATTAATATGTTTAAGAGTCTCATTACTTCTCGAGAAAAAAATAAAAAAATATATGAAAATATTCAGCATATGAAGGTTATTTTTCCTGCTGCAACAAATAAGTTTGAGTGTCATTATTTTTCCAGTGAAGCGGAGACCCCTCATCCTTACATTGGTAGCCTGTCGAGCTTCTACTGATGCTAATTGGAAATTGGTTCGGTATCTATATTAAAAAAAGAGGTAATGAGCGCGTAGGAATTTTTTTTTAAGTATAGTATTTATTTATAAAATTGCCTGGAGAACGAAAAATGAAAGAAATTGGTGAAACTGTATTTATTTAGCTTAATTTTAGCATGTTGTTCTCCTGCTCCTGGACCCGTCTCCAGAATTGCGGTTGAGTGACGTCAAGTACCTCTGCAGTATTTACTTTTGAAACCTTGAACATATTTAGATTTTATTTTGTCGTTGTCCAGTTCACTCAGTTTATTAGCTATCCTGTCGATGGACAGTCCCTCTTATTTATTAATTTCGTCGTCATAATATTTTCAATGGTAAATAATGTCTTTTCTATTCTTTTTCCCAGAATACTTGATCATGAGCATCTTTTCTTGTTCTCTTCCCTCTTCCAGAACTGTTGAGGTTGTAAACATTTATTTTATTGTAACTTTTGTGTCTCAGTTCCGATAGCAGTCAGGTTGCAAATATTTACTTTCTTTAGCGTTTTGTGAGCAACAGAGAAGACTCAACGTTGGTGATGCATTCACGAGGACTGGTCTTAGGTTTTAGGTTTAGGGAATAGTTAAGTGAAACGAACTAATTGAAGAGGTAGTTGAAGAAACCGTTGTTAGCTGTTTGGAACCAGAAAAGGAGTCGTTAAAAAACTGACCAAAAGTAAAGTAAGCTTAATCTAGACTAAGAACATTAACAAATGCCTCCGGATCAGGAGTCTACTCTCGGATATTTTTATTATTTTTACAGAGAAAAATAAACCTGAAGAGGTAATACAGCGTCTGAAGGCTGTGAAGTAATCAGGTTTGATATGAGAATGAGAGATCAACTCCACCAGCATCACAAACTCTCCCCTTCCCTGCCCTTGAAAGGTCGGATTGTGTAGTTCAGTCTCCCAGCATTCCAACACTTCGTTTTCTCTTAGGCAACAAGAGTCACCATTCCATATTTTTGAGGTACTGTATAGCGCTCACATGTTAGGGAGCAACAGTTTCCTTCTCCGGCAAGTAAATCTTAAATAGCTGGGCAAAAACTATTTTTTAAGTACTTTTAAATAGTTATATTTCTCACGAATGGGAAGGCAGAGGCTTTCTTTATTGACAAAACATATTTTTTGTAGTAACTGAATTGAAGCGCTCAGACACACGCACAAGCCATTTCAAACATAGAAAAATTAACTTATATTTTTTTCTCCAGTGTGTGTGAGAGTGTGTGTGAGGGCGTGTATGAGAGAGAGAGAGAGAGAGAGAGAGAGAGAGAGAGAGAGAGAGAGAGAGAGAGAGAGAGAGAGAGAGAGAGAATGAATCTATTGACAAGGAAAGGTAAAAAGGGTAGATCCCATCAAGTAAAAAAAGTGAAAAAAACCGGTCATGTGTGTGATTAATCTTGTTGCGGAGGCAAGATGGTGATCTGAAACACGTTACTTCACTTGAGGACAAAGTAATACTTAGGTAAGGAAAGGCGGAAAAGGCAGAGTAATGTAATAAAGGGGAGGAGGGAGGGGTAAGAGAAGGTGGAGGAGGAAGGTATGGTGGCTGTAGGATTTTATGATCTTAATATTTAGTGACGCACGAAGTACATCCACTACATCAACATGTCTCTGATCCAATACGTATGATTGAGGACGTATGATGTACCTACAGTCTAGCGTGAATGATCTAATGAGGACGTATGATGTACCTACAGTCTAGCGTGAATGATCTAATGAGTATGATGTACGTACTGTCTACTGCGTATGATACAGTACTCAGTACTTATGAGCTGCATCTGTATTTCAACTTTCCTTAACTCAATATTACATACTTCGCTACAAGAGAACCCTTATGTAAACAATGCGGAAGAACAATTAAAATAAACACTGTATAGTTTGCCCTAACAATGAGACCCCTCTTAAGCGAAGCACCAATGAGAGTTCGAAATTATACATCACTTATTTCAAGTGTTGATTATTGGGTACATGCTGGTTCGTTGTGCCACTGTGTTTATTGCTCATCTGTATTTGTAATCACATACCTACTTACAGTGCCTACATCAACTTCTGCATAGACCATAAAGTATCATAATCTTCAATCAGAATTCCAAAATGGAAATGTTACTGAAAGTATACTCTATCAGATACCAGACTCGCATACAGTTCAATAAATCATGAAGGCGTTTTTAACCAAGATAATCATCTTCATCAGTTGTATGTGTCAGTTGTGGTAACTCCCTGCTATATATGTGTCAGCCGGGGTAAACTCACTGCGATATTGCACATCAAAACTTTTCTAATAAACGTGAGGAGGCGGCAGTCGCAATCTGGGCGGCGACAGTTCTGTCTCCATCCTGGAAATGATACGTCACCAACAGATTAATCTGTTTCCACTCACACTACAGTAGTCCAGTTCATGATGGTAGCCTCACACTACAGTATTCCAGGTCATGATGACAGGCTCACACTACAGTATTCCAGATCATGATGGTAGCCTGTCGCAGTAATATTCAAGTCTTATTTTAAGACGGCTCTCCTGGAAAACTAGTAACCAGTGTGGGTCCTTCAGTCATGATTAAGATTTACTGACTACGTTTTCCTTTATATGGTTGTGTAGTTATGGTCTCTATTTCATTTTCAATTTCTATGTATGCCTGTCTTTTTTTTTTTTTTTACAGATTCGACTCTTTCATTACCTCATCTTTGTTTTGATTTATTTTCAGAATATATTCGTTTCTCTATATTCTCCTGGATTGATCACAACCTGGCAGAATATATTAAAAATATAAAATTAAAGTATTTGTTTACATTCCTGTCAGAATGAAGGAATGATGAGTGGTCAACAAAGGCACACAAAGTAGTAATCTGGAAAGTGACAATGTGAAGACAACTCTGAGTTTTCGAACAAAGAGCATTGCTATGACGCTGTGTTTTCTGTTATGAAATGAAAGCAACCCACAAGCGTCAGGTTGCCTTCCATCTGTTCTTATGTATAAAAGAGACTAATATGTTAGGTTTCTTTATTGAAACAATTTCCCAAGTGGGCCTTCATTTTTATAAAATCGCTCTGGGACGAAACTTTCCCTTAAAATTACCTAACGTTACACGTCTCTATGTTTTATTTGTCGATATTATTATCTTTGTTTAATACAGCCTGGTGCCATACTGCATCACCACAGAGGTATCCCTGTGTTATCTCCCAAAACAAATGCTAAAAGTTCACTTCAAGCAGATTAAAACCTCATTATTAAAAGAGCAGCGGTCTATCCAACCTACATGCATTATTCATCACAAACGTAACTCTATCCCTACTGCCTCGCTCAAGGTAGTCGTGAAAAAAGGTTCACACTGTCACAGCTTCACTATGCACCATCTCACCCATAGCATGCAAGGCTTTATTTTAGGCTTTAGTTTTATTACATTCAATTTTTTATATTGTTACTGAGGCACATATTATGGACTCATAAATGGTACCCTTCTAGTACTGAGTAGGGTTCCCCTTTGCTTCCAGAAAACCTGAATTCTTCATGGTATGGATTCAGTAAGGTTCTTGATTCGTCAGTGATCCTAGTCCACGTTGACATTATAGCATCACGCAGTTGCTTCAGATTTGTGGGTTGCGAATCTCCCGTTCCACCACACCTCAAAAGGGTTTTCTCCAAATTTTGACCTACCATCTGCATGTCGCAGCAGAAATCGCGAGTCGCCAGATCAGGCTACGTTTTCCATTTTTCAACTGTCCAGTTTTGGTGTGTCTGTGCCCATTCTAGTCTTAGTTGCCTGTTCTTAGATGACAGGAGTGGTCGGCTTCAAGGTTAGATGTGTTGTGCGTTCAGAGATGCTCTTCTGCATGCCGCTGTTGTAATGCGTGGTTATTTGAGTTACTGTCGCCTTCCTGTCAGCTTGAACCAGTCTGGCCATTCACTTCTGACTTGTATTATTAACAAAGTGTTTTTATCCACAATACTGGCGTTCACTAGGTGTTTTGTGTTTTTCACATTCTCTGTGTGCGTTGCGTGAAAACCCCAAGAGTTCAGTAGTTTCTAAAATATTCACACCACCTCGTCTGACGCTAACAATTATTCCACCTTCAAGGCATTTAGATCACATTTCTTCCCCATTCTGATGTTCGGTCTGAACAACAACTAAACCTCTTGACCATGTCTGCATGCTTTTAGGCGTTGAGGTGCTGCCACGTGATTTTCTGATTAAATATTTGCATTAACCAGCAGATGTACAAGTGTACCTATTTAGCCTAGGATAACCCAATAAAGTCAATGAATGTGACTTATTTCCATATCAACAACTACCATCTTTCATCCTCAACAAATCATGTTTGCCCCGTATATTACATGTCTCGTAGTCTCTTTGCAATTGATGAGTCAGACTCAGACGTCTCGTCTCTTGCGGCGCACATTCATCAATTAATTATTCATTGAATTAACAGTGGCAGTCTGTGCAGAATGAATGTTACCTTGAATATTCAGTTGAAGGTTGAAATAGTCTCCTCCTCCTCCTTTCTCTCTGGAACCCCTCTCTCCCTCCTTCATGTATAATAGAGTAATAAACTTTATTCATCTTTTCTCACTTTGCCAGTGCCCCCAATCTCCCTAGGATGCAAAAGACTCTAGGGTGCAATAGACTTCCTAATTTTTTCCCTTGGACCCTCCTCCCTTTCCCCTCTTCAATTCTGGGACACTAGTCCACCACATCAGCTGATAATCGCTGACGTCAGCAAATGCACAGTTAACACAGTAATGTTGCTGAGGAATGGGCTGGCCATTACAAATTTGACGGTCAAGGAAGTGTCAGCGAAGAATATGAAGTTAATTTTTCTTTTAGGTGTCCAAATACATATTGTAGGAAGTAGAGACAAATAGATAAATATAGTGAGTGATCGAATGAGGTGAAGGCCGAATGCGTGCGTGTGTTTAAGTTAGAGAGAGAGAGAGAGAGAGAGAGAGAGAGTGAAAGAAAGATTAAATGATGGTGGAGTGGATAGCGGCACAAGGAAATTCAAACAAATTACATGAGCTGGAAATCTGTCTAGAAGGAAGAAAGTTTGTCTGAGTTGCAGATTATGTCGAGGGAGGAACAGAAGCTAATGGACAAAGTTGAACATTTCCTGAGAAACTCACGATCTTCTGAGCTGCCTCAAGATGAGAAAGTCTCTCCTTTTGTCTCTTGTGTTTATGCTGACAACAACACCATACTGATATGACGATTCATCTTTCTTCGTTTTTAATTTGCACTCTTCGGTCTCGTTGAGCAAATCATTTCTATAAATTTGTTCACATTTAATATGTAGAAATACATAAATACTGTTTCAACATATTTATATTTCTACCGAATTCCATTTCCCAAAGTATTTTTCCCAAGTTCATTTAATCTTTCTTCTTCCAGATCTGTATTGTAAATATCCATGAAACACTTTGTGCATACGCGAACATAGACCATTGGTTTGTCCAGGTCCTTCTACTACAAAATTTTGATCATAGAATTTAGTAAATTGTGTAGCTGAAAGTTTAATAACAGAAAAAGGCTACATTATAGTCAGCCGAAGATCATCACATCTAAACTTCACACATAGCTACTAACTGAACCTGATAATCTTAAAAAAAGAAAAAAAAAATGAAAAAAAAATGAATATCTCCCGTTTACTTCCGTGGGCATAGCACCATTATCTTTCTTTTAATTGAGAGCAACTAGGTGATTCCTGGGAGTCAGTTCATCATCATACAATCTCTCAGTTAAAAAGGTTGTACTATTAATCTTAGTGACCTCACGCACAGTTTCGTGAACACAACATTCTCATAAGTTCATTGTGTTTGGAAATTGTCCTGGATACAAGGATCTTGCGAATGTTGCTAGATTGATCACTACTCCTCAAGGATGAAACGCGACAATCTGGGTCATTTAACAGGTCTTGCAGTAAATTTCAGTATCTGTCTTCATACCCAATTCATAGATGCTGTTATTACTTATTTCCTGAAAATGAGGATCTTCAGGCCATGTATAAATAATGTCGAATTCTTGACGAACCTGGGCTCACTTCCACAGAAGCATGAATGTTAAAACAACTGTGCTAGGGAAAGGGTGAGGATGTGAAAGAAAGAGAAAACAGCCATAAGGAGCCCGTCATTAAGTTGATGGATGGGAGTCATCACAGCTGTGATGTTTTAAGAGCTGCGTCGTTATCCCAGCTGGTGACGGAGTGCAGGGATTAATATCTCTGTGGCAGTTTCCTCCGTTGTTTCCTGTGCACCAGCAACTTGCTGACTCTCAGACGTAAACAGATTCACTTTTAAATGAGAAACTTGATTCTTCTCCAGGACTCAAAAGTCTGGCTCTTTCAGGTCACAGATAATGGAATGGCTTTCACACTACTTCACATTCAGTGACTTTCCAATAAGATTTAAGCTACTTTTTCACCATCCATATAAGAGTTTTTGGAAATATAATTATTTTTTTTCACATACAGATCAGAGAGCTTTAACAATACACAAAAAATCGTTATTACCTGAAGATGAAACTTTTCTAGGTATTACGTGTTCCAAGGTGTTGATCTCCATACCGCTCTCCAACCCTCAGTGATATACTCAATATTTAGCGAGTGCTGTGGGTCGCCAGGACGTTTACTTACACCTGGTTATTCCCAGCATCATCCAGCGCCAGCTAATATAGGACACAGTTTACAAATATCTGCTTAATCTGTATGATGTCGTGTGAGCAGTGCAGAATTTATCATGAACACCAGGTGGGTTATCTGGTCAGAATGACACAATGTACGTAGTCTTTCATCTGCAACTCCTCCGAGGAAGAGATAAAAAATAATATAGTTACAGAAGCATCGAGACACCTAGCTGTGGCTGATACTTTCCCGCAGTCCACCGTCTTGGTGTTATGCTTCTCTTGCTCTGGAGGGGTGATCACCTTGCTCTGGAGGGGTGATCACCTGGCTCTGGAGGGGTGATCACCTGGATCTGGAGGGGTGATCACCTGGCTCTGGTGAAGTGTTCACCTTGCTCTGATGAGGTGTTCACCTTGCTCTGGTGAAGTGTTCACCTTGCTCTGGTGAAGTGTTCACCTTGCTCTGGTGAGGTGTTCATCTTGCTCTGGTGAGGTGTTCACCTTGCTCTGGTGAGGTGTTCACCTTGCTCTGGTGAGTGTTCACCTTGCTCTGGTGAGGTGTTCACCTTGCTCTGGTGAGTGTTCACCTTGCTCTGGTGAGTGTTCACCTTGCTCTGGTGAGGTGTTCACCTTGCTCTGGTGAGGTGTTCACCTTGCTCTGGTGAGGTGTTCACCTTGCTCTGGTGAGTGTTCACCTTGCTCTGGTGAGGTGTTCACCTTGCTCTGGTGAGTTGTTCACCTTGCTCTGGTGAAGGTTCACTTGCTCTGGTGAGGGTTCACCTTGCTCTGGTGAGGGGTTCACCTTGCTCTGGTGAGGGGTTCACCTTGCTCTGGTGAGGGGTTCACCTTGCTCTGGTGAGGTGTTCACCTTGCTCTGGTGAGGTGTTCACCTTGCTCTGGTGAGGTGTTCACCTTGCTCTGGTGAGGTGTTCACCTTGCTCTGGTGAGGTGTTCACCTTGCTCTGGTGAGGTGTTCACCTTGCTCTGGTGAGGTGTTCACCTTGCTCTGGTGAGGTGTTCACCTTGCTCTGGTGAGGTGTTCACCTTGCTCTGGTGAGGTGTTCACCTTGCTCTGGTGAGGTATTCACCTTACTCTGGTGAGGTGTTCACCTTGCTCTGGTGAGGTGTTCACCTTGCTCTGGTGATGATACAGTGTGTGTAGCAGTGTCTAGTTGTGTATAGTGTGTGTGTATGTATGGTTGAGTGTGTACAGAAGAGTGTGTATGGAAGGACCAGCTGGTGGAGTTCACTTCCAGTAATCTCTGGACCAACCTGCAGCGTGGAGTCCTCATAGGCAACTTTCTCCTGTTCCATCTCCAGTAATGATGTCTCACTCTTTTCTGTGCTCCTTATTACTGTTCCTTGTGGCTACACGGTATTTACTTTAATCTGGAGTAATCTCCTACAAAGGAGAAGCAATTCATCTTTGGCCTGGTAATACTTTGTAAATTAAAAATTAGCAGCACATTGTAAATTTTAACTTGAAGCTTTTATGATGATTAGCCACTGGATGCTGTGATTTTTTTTAATACGAGCTTTTAAAATGTTATACATATTCTTGAGTTATGTAGGTTGGAAGTACACTGTCTGCACTAGAGAGGTGGGCATGTTGCAGTGCGCAGGGTCATCTGAATTGTGATGTCTGCTGTGGTAGGAGACAGTGTGGTAAAAATAAATCACATTTCACTAAAGTGTGCTGCTCTTAAATGAGTACAGTATTGACACTCCGTTTATCAATGTTTTTAATAGATAAGCAGCCTAATTTTGATCATCATAATTATGTTAAAAATAAATGATGATATTGATAATAATACTACTACTAATAAGATAAAATTATACAAAATATATTGTACATGTGAAACTAAATAAATAGAAATCTCAGTGTTGATAGACACAGCGTTCTTCCGTGTGTATGACCTTTGTGTATTTACATACACCAGACTGATCTCGGAGCTGTATAACTCACGAAAGGTAAGGAGCTAAATGAGCAGGATATACTGAGGTATATCTATAGTGTTGACAAGGATGCACTGATATACAAGGAAACGGCAGAGAGTTGTCGATAAACACAAAATACTTAGATAAGCCAAAACGATAGTAGAATGTGTAAGGGGTAACAACAAAACAGAACGAGCTATGAAGGACAGATATTGGTGGTAGGAGCAAAACATGGGATTCGAATGTAGTCACAATATTACTCTAGAGGCTAACAGTACAAGTACACCAGTTGATTGAAGGATACGAGGATGGATCTAGAGCTTGAGTAATTATACTACAGTTGCAAATAATTGGTAGGGACAAATATAATTATATACGTATATAATTTATATATATGCAAAACAACCATAGGGAAAGCTGAGATCTCTTATTCATTTCTGCAACATTGCAGCCTCCTGATGTGTTGATTGCAACACAGGGGGCCTGGAGCTGTTATTCAGCTTCCCCTGTGGTTGTTTTGCATCTTTTTGCATCTATGTGTACTCACCTAATTGTGGTTGCAGGGGTCGAAACTTAGCTCCTGGCCCCGCCTCTTCACTGACCGCTAGTAGGTCCTCTCCCTGCTGCATGAGCTTTATCATACCTCATCTTAAAGCTATGCATGGTTCCTGCCTCCACTACATCACTTGAGGGAGGAGGAGGTTTGATTGATTACACTTTTGTCCGACGAGGGTATGCGGCCCGTCTGGATCGAATATATGTTTCCAGGGTAATAAGTGTAGGTGGGGTTCAATGTGTGGATGTAGGATATTCGGACCATAGAGGTGTGTTAGTTGAATTGGATTGGAAGGGTATGGTGAAGTGGTGTGTTGGATATTGGAAATTGAATGTGAAATTAATGGAAGGGGAAGAAGAAGTGTATAATTTTGGGATATGGTGGAAACTATTATGGGAGAAAGGTCGGTTAGAGGAGGACATAGTTGCATGGTGGGTAGACGTAGCGAAACCTGCCATTCAGAAATATTATAGGGTAAGAGGAAGGAGGTAGAGCAATGGAAGTATGGGTTGCAAAAGTATTTGGAGGACAATTAGCGGAGTGCTGCACAGGGAGGAATGATAAACAGATGGTGGAAATGAGAAGTATTAAAGATAGGTTAAGGGAAATACAAAATGAACGATTTGATGCAATCCGTGTGAGAGGAGGAATGGAAGAGGTGTTGTGGGGGGATAAACCTTCGGCGTGCGTGTTGAGGAAATATAGGAAACGTAGAAATGGTATGTTAATAAACACTTTGGAAGTTCAGGATGAAATCGAGGGATATAAAAAGGGGCAAATAATGAAAACAACAGAGGCAATGAGTATGTATGCGAGTGTATGGTTTCGAGAATATTTTAAAGCAAATTTTGGAGTGCATAAGGATGTGAGTAAGCTATTAGATAGTGTTGAATCTGTTGTAACGAAAGAAGATAGGATGGGAATGGGTGGTGCAATAAGTGAAGATGAGATTTTAGAAGCATTAAATGGTATGAGTATGCGTAAGTCACCAGGAGTGGATGGATTGCCTAATGACTTTTATGTGGTGAATTGGGAAGCATTAAGGGAATGTGTGGTGCGTTTATTTAATGGTATGAAGGAAAAAGGATGCATGGGTGAATCTCAAAGAACAGGAGTGGTAGTGTTGATACGTAAGGATGGGGTTGGAGAGACTATTAGGAATTATAGGGCCCTGTCTATGATGTGTGCGGATTATAAGTTGTTTGCGAAAGTGTTAGGGAATAGGATTAAGAAAGTAATTGGTAAAGTAATAGAAAAAGGGCAATATGGTATTCCGGGGCGGTGTATAAATGAGGGTTTGCATAGTATTATTGATTTTATTGATGAAAGTGAGGGGGGAGGAGTCTTGGCAGTGGATTGGAGAGCGGCGTATGATAGCGTTGATAGGGAAATGTTATGGGGCATTATGAGAAAGCAGGGTTTTGGTGAGGAGATAGTGCGATGGGCAGAATTATTGTATAGTGATGCGAGATTGCGAGTGCAAGTGAATGGGAAGTTAGGTGGTACAGTATGTATGGGTAAAGGCTTGAGGCAGGGGTGTCCCTTGTCTCAAATGTTATTGCTTGCTTACAAAATCCGATGTATCAAGTGGTGAATGAAGGGCTAGGAACAGGCGGTGGGGAGGGTTTGGGGCTGAATAGCGGGTCAAAGATTGTTGGATACGTGGATGACACAACTATTTTGGTGAAGTGTGAGGAAGAGCTGGTTAGAGTAAGTGCGGTTTTGGAGGAATTTGGAAAGGCAACAGGAATGAGCATAAATTTGTGTAAGTCTAAGTTGCTTGAGATAGGTGCTTGGGTAGGGGGGGGGATGGTTGGTAGAAGGTGTGGTTGGAATGTGGTTGAAAGCTTAAAGATTTGTGGTATCGTGTTTATGGATAGTTATGAGAGAGCGCGTCAAGTAAATGCAGAGAATGTAATAAGAGGCGCAATGAGAAGGATGGGAGGTTGGAGTGTAGGGGATACGACTATTTTTCAGAGGGTTATTGTGGTAAACACCTTGCTGTATAGTAAAATTTGGCATGTTGCGGCGATTTATCCAATTTTAAGAGAAGATGTGGTTGGTTTCGTGAGAAAAGTCTTGAGGTACGTATGGGGATATGGGAAACACTGGTTGGGTAAGGATGTGGTGGTGAAGAAAGTGAGATGTGGGGGTCTGGGGTTAATTAATTTGGAAATGCGCGTAAGGGAATGTATGTCAAAGGTTGCTATCTGAGAAAAGGGGTCCAATGGGTAAAAGGGTAGATAATGTTATGCGTAATGTGAGGAAGTGGTGGCGGGGAAGGATTTAGTACATTGTGAGGATATGTTGCGCACAATGATGCATGCTAGGAACCCGAAGAGGATCAAAGTTGCGACATTGGAAAGAGCTGGTGAAGGTAGAGTTGTGGTAGAGGGAATGTCTAATTTCCCTGTGTATGATTGGGTAGGTATATGGGGAGGTTTAAAGGGAATGAAATTGAAACCAAGGGTGAAGGAAGTGATGTACAGATTCTTGCACGGAATATTGGCTTCGAAATCAGCGTTATTTAGGATGGGAGTGCTGGGGGACGCTCGATGTGAATTTTGTGGGGAAGAAGACACTGCTTATCATGGGGTGTATTTTTGCGAACATCTGGGGACTATCAGGGAGTGGCTGGCACGGTTAATAAGGATGATGGGTGGGGTGGGATACATCCATTGAAATTCCTGAGTTTAGATATAGGGGGGGTACGAACAGATGTTCGTAGGGGTTTATTGTACATGGCAGTTGATTTTGTAAATACCTCATGGGAATGAAGGGAATGACTGGACAGGAACGGATAAGGGCCATTGCAGCGAATATGTACCGAACTAAGTGTAGGAATAGGTTAGTATATGGAACGGCATGGACGAGGTGTTTTCAGGATGTGTATGGGGATTTTACGGTACAACAGTTGTTGGATTTACGATGACGGTGTAGGTGAAGAGGGGCTGTTCTTCTGGGGGTGTAAGGTAAGGGTGTATGAACAAAGTTTGTGTTGGCAGTACGGGTGACAACAGGGTACAAATTTTTTTTTTGACAGATGACCATAGGTGTTGTATGTGTGGAATGGAATTAGGAACGTTATTAAAAGGGAAAATTAAAGGTGGTTAAAACTGTGGTGACTCCTGTTTTTCTTTGTATTTGATGTTTATGTTTTTGTTTGCCTGCTTTGCAATTTATGGATTTGGTTGCAGTACTATAATAATCATACCTGTAGTACAGGATACAAGATGTAACAGGGAAAATTTTATGTATGCACTGGTGGATAGAGAGATGCTAAAATTGGCATATATTTGATTGTAATCATATTTGTGTTTCTGGTATGACTATAGCATACTTTCACAGAGGAATGTCACTTTGTATGTAATAGGTAATACTGTTTTGACCTATTTTATTATGGATAAAATAATGTACGGGGAGTTTATTGTGGTATTGGCTTCAACATAATTGATACGTAGCATGTTGCATTTACATTAATGTATAGTGGTTGATAAAGAAATTAGTAACTGTGTGAGGATTTGCTGGTTCAGACAGTGTAGGTCCCGATAAGAATTAGTGAATGTTCTCTGAATAACAGCAAAGGGAAGTAATATGTGTATTAAAGTACCTTGCTGTATTTTTATATTATGTTAAGGTGTGATGCACAGTGTACTGAGATGTCAGTGAGACAGTTATAGTTTGCATGTTTCATCTTGAGGACAGCAATACTGTGGTTTAGGATTACCTGTGCTATTCTTAACTAAATATATTGGTAGTGTGATACCATATAATTGTATATGAAGTCCTTAGTGTTATTTCTGTGTTTTATTTTTATAATTTATTTACTTGTCAGAATGCAGGAGGATGCATAGACAATAATATTACTGGGCAATGTACAGTTATGATTGTACAATTGTGTTTAGGATTAAAAGGGTAGGGTGTGTTATGTATAATTATTTTTTATTTTTTATCATCAAAGATTTCGGGGAGCTTTATGTTAGGAAGGTCCAAGGGGGGGGCATATTAATCGGTGATTGTTCATCGAGGCCTTTGATATGTTGCATGTTCACGAGCGATAGAGTTATGTATTATCCAGGGTTTTTGGAGTTTCATGTTTTGACTAGTGGTTGTTTTGTTCATAGAGGCACCTTGAAGTAATGGGAAAATTATGATTGTGCTATAGTGTCAAGTGTAATGAGGTGAGGTGCTATGTTGTTTGGCATATGTAAATTATGTTGATAATTATAAGCGTTCATATGTTTGGAACGCTCTTATTTATGTAATATGTACATATACCTGTCTCGTAATGTGTACTGTCAGGATTAGAATTAAGGAATATTATTAGAATAACAGCAAAGGAAGTAATATGTGTATTTAAGTATAATAATGTAATTTTATATACTATTAGGGTGTGGTGCGCAGTGTACTGCGATGTCAGTGAGACACAGTCCTAGTTTGTATGTTCCATCTTGTGGAGAACATTTGCCTGATTTAGGATTATCTATGTTAATCTTTACTAAATATATGGTAAAGTGATACCATATAAATTTGTATACGTAGTCGTTAGAGTTATTATTGTGATATTTAAAATTTAAATACTTGACAGAATTCAAAAGGATGCATAGAAATAATGGTATCGTGTAATATACAGTTCTGATTGTACAATTTAGTGTATATTTAGGGGGTAGGGTGTGCTATGTATATATATTGTTGGTTTAATCAAAAATTTTCAGAGGGGAGTTTTATGTTAGGAAGGTTGAGGGGAGGGGGGGTATATTGCATTTGTAAGTTTTAACTATTGTTTCATAGAGGCACCTTGATGTTATGAGGAAAATGATGATCATGCATTAGTAACAAGTATATTTGTGGTGAGTTTCTATGTTGATTATCATATGTAAATTATGTTGGTAATTATAAGCGTTCATATGTTTCGAACGTTTCCATGTATGTAATATGTACATATACCTGTCTCTTAAATAAAAAAAAAAAAAAAAAAAAAAAAAACATCACTTGCTAGACTATTTCACTTCCTGACAACTCTATGACTGAAGAAATTCTTCCTAACATCCCTTTGACTCGTCTGAGTCTTCAACTTCCAACACACACACACCTAGGTGTGTGTGTGTGTGTGTGTGTGTAAAGCGCACTAGGAAGCAAAATATGCAGACAAATTTAATGCACTAATCCGGGTAAAAATAGGATGAGCCCTATAGCATTAAGTAGAGATGAAGGCAACTGCATAAAGGTTAGAATGCCATAGTTTTCCGCCCACAAGCATAGTTAGGAGTGTCCATCGTTGGTGGTTGCGTTCACATACACCAACAGTAGAAAATAACGAAACAAATAAAGTATTTGAAAGTCCATATTTATAAAACTTTGACATTGAGGTAAAATATTGTTCAGCGTAATATCACTTTTGACAAATCTGCTCCATAATTTGTTTTTAATGCCTGGATTCACACAATAAAACGTCCTAAATCGCAGGATATTTTTATGTATATGCATTTAATTCAATTACTATAGTATGTTTAACAACAGTATTGGTTTATTTATAATGTATTATTTATTATATATATATTATATATTATATATATATATATATATATATATATATATATATATATATATATATATATATATATATATATATATATATGATTATAAACTTACATTATAAATAAACCAATACTCGTTGTTAAACATACTATAGTTAATACTATTGTTAAACATACTATATATATATATATATATATATATATATATATATATATATATACATTATAAATATACATTATATATATATATATATATATACATTATAATGTATATATATATATATATAATGTATATATATATATACATTATAAATAAACCAATACTCGTTGTTAAACATACTATAGTTAATACTATTGTTAAACATACTATATATATATATATATATATATATATATATATATATATATATATATATATATATATATATATAATATATATATATATATATGTCTTGCCGATTAGGTAAAACTGGTCAATTAGCAAGAACTCATTTAAAATTAAGTCCTTTCTAAAATTTTCTCTTATACGTTTAAAGATATATTTTTTTCATTTATGTTAATGTAAAAAAATATAATTTTGTACCAAGAGAAACTTTGAAAACTTACCTAACCTTATTATAACAAGCGCAATTTAATTTAGCCTAACCCAACTAAATATATTTTAGATACGTTTACAATAATTTAATAATAAACAAACACAGTGAAATATATTTTTTTCGTTAGGTTCAGAATGATTTTTTGCGAAATTATTGCATACACAAATTTTCGCTTGTCTTATATGGCAAGAAGAGCGTTGCTATTTAAGCCAAAATCGCAAGTTTTACCTAATCGGCACGACATATATATAGACTGCAAGGAAATGAATGGAACTGTCAGTTGCGAACAAGAGTGGTGAGATGCTGGATAAAAAGTGAGGTATCACAGAGATGAAGAGAATACCTTGAGAAGTTAATTGTCAATGATTAAATGTAGGCAGAAATTTCATGCATGGGACCGGAAGAGGATTTATTAAAAAAATTCAAGTGACAGAAGTTAAGATGATCAAATTGACTCAAGAAATCGTAATGACACGATTGCAAACAAACCACGGTTAACGTGTCGGTCTGGAGTTTCACGACTCACCGAGAGTTCAATCCTCACCTGTACCGTGGTTTATGATCGAACTGGGTGAGGGAGTGATCAGGAGGAAAGAGGGACAAGACGTGGGATTGATAGTGAGATCAAGTAAGGATAAAGTCTTGGAATAGTTGGTGTAATTGTTATTAATTAAAATACATCAGACGGTCCCTAAGGATTGTTAGAGAGCAAGCATATAGTTCCTGTGTCTAGAAGAATAGCAAGTGTATGATTTGTTTTATAAGGAATTAAGTCTTCTACAAATATCGAGTAAAATGTATGCCGTTACTACTATCAAAAAACTTCTTCGAAAGACAGAATGTAGAGTATGGGTGCTGAAGACGATGGAAGCAGGAAGGAAAGAAGTTATGTAGAATAGATCACGAATTTGTTTAAAGTCTTAAAAGTATGCAGTGGTTAGATATATGAAGGAAGCTTTTTATTCCATTTATATATTTGAAAAAGACCTTTTATAAGTTGGATATGGAAGACATGTGATTGGTATTGCAAATGTAGGAAATGGATTGTAAGTTGGCTTTCCTTGTGGTAAACCATTTCTCACGTGTAAATATACCAGCGTGTCGTCTAGTAAAATTTATAAGAGAAATTAGGAACTAGATTTCCTACTCATGCCTTATGTTCCAGAATTATGAAGCAATAAGCAATACGACCTCTTAATACAGCTTGCATTGTTTCTTGCTCTCTTTAAGAAACCACATCCAAAAAAACATGGAAAAAATACAAATGTTTCCTTTGTGTTTTTTCCTGAAAACAACACAAAACTTATCCCATACGACAAAGAATAACAAGAGAATGAGCTTTTTCCTTCTACCTTCTGAGTTTCCTTCTCCCTAAACTAGCAAAACTCGCTGCGTTATTCGAGTAGGTAGTGCACAAGGAAGCGGCGGTGGGCGGACCATGATGAGGGCTGGCCGCGTCGCTCGGCCACCACCAGGGGCATCATCAACGGGTATTAGCGCCCACCACCATGGGCATCATCAACGGGTGTTAGCACCCACAGAGCATAAAACGAGAGGCGGGGAACGCCAAAAATATCCTTGAGTATTATGATCATTAAGATAAGAAAAATGCACTAAGTATTTTGATGTAAAACAAACTTTATTGAATGAAGAATAATGCTAGAATCACATACAGTATATATTAATCACACACCCTAAACACTCATATAAATAATAAACGTTTGTAATTTATTTATTTGAATTAATTGTATGGTGTAATTATGTGATAAGAGGTTTAACTAAAGTGAGACGTGTTATTAGCCTTAACAGATTAAACCAAACGAAACTCACCTGGATCCCTGATGTTTAGATAAAGACAAGTTTCTCAAAGCAATTTGTTGCATAAGGAGCAATTCAAGTATATATCGGTAAGAAACTTTCACTCCCACAAATCGCTGGTTCCAACAAGACTCCTAGATCTTTAGCAATCACTAGATTCGCCACCCAGCTCTCGTGAGAGAAGGGTGTGCTACTCTGGTCTCTGGCCCCTGGTGGAGACTGTGAGCAACTTTATTTTCACTGTCATGGCGGCGGTGGGCAGACGCCGCATCAACACCGTCTGCATAGACATGGTTACAGGAGTAATTCAACCTGCTGTGGCGGCTACAGTAATACCTACTATTCTTCGTGATATATACAACATTGATATGGAGGAACTGTATGGAGTGGCACTAAATGGAATGAACAGGATCTTTGTGAAGTTGTTAACAGCTGCAGCATATGAGACATTGGTAGAGCGACATCAGGACAACGTCTACACGGTCAATGCGACGTTGCAGGTGCGATTAAAGGATGTGTCTCGCACCTACACATGGGTAAAGGTAAAGAATGTGCCTTTTGAGGCGGATCAAATGGATGTGGGACGTGTCTTCAGCGAGTATGGGACAGTACATCTGGCAACGGCAGGAAAGTGGAGTGTGGGACCCATGGAGGGACTTCCTGAGGGATCTTTCACCTTAAAGATGTCGTTAAGGAGGCCCATTCCATCTTATATCATTATGGCTGAGTTTCGTACGCAAGTGTACGTGACTTACGCAGGACAAAGGAGGACGTGCAGGATATGTGGGAATTTTGATCATGTAGCAGCGGATTGTTTGCGGAGAGGTGCTCAACGAACTGCTGAAGCAAGATCCCGACAGAACCACAGGGAAAGTATGAGGGGACGGCTGGTGATGAGGACAGCAGCAAAGGACCAGGAGCTGGAGTGAAATAGTGGAGGGTGTGGCAGAACCGTGCCACCCATCAGAGCCTACTTTGGGAAGAGAGGTGAATGAAAAGGAGGTTGAGGAAGTACCTGTGATAGAGGAAGGCATGGATGTGCCTCTGGTGGAAGTGATTCAGGGATTACTGGATGATCCATTACAGGTGTTGCATGTTGGGGATGGGGCAGATTTGGTGGAGGAGGCACGAGTTGGGATTGACTCGGGGCAGGAGAGTCCTGAGGTAGCAGCATTGGTGCGTGAGTGCGTCAATGTGGAGGTGCATCAGAGTGATAGTGGGGACATGATGGAGGTGGGGAGCGGGTCGCGGAAGCGATCTGGCACGGTCGAAGATCATGATGATATCTTGACACCGGCCCAGAGGGTCACGAAGAAGCCTTTGGTGGAAGTGAAGGGGAATGAAAGGGAGGGAGTTGGCAAGAGATGATGGTAAGGATGTTGCTATGGGCAGCAAAAGTGTGGGCAAGGGGGGTGGTAAAGGAAGGATAATGTCACAGTCTGTGCAGAGGTCGAAAGGTAAACCCACTCATTTATATTCCAGTGTCTAACTATTAATGTTAATGGGTTGAGGGCAGAGGTCAAGCGACGGTGGGTAGAGGAACTTTGAGACGGTATGGTGTGCAAGTGGGGTTCCTACAGGAGCACAATTATAGATGTGGGCGTGAATTATGTTTGCAGGGATATGAGGTGTATGCAGGGTCTTCAGGGAAATTAAAAGGGGTGTGGCAGTGGTCATTAGCACGTCAAGCCCCTTTGTTCTACGAGCGTGGGAGGAGAGTGGGGGGCAGGGTGGTAAGGGTGGAGGGGATTGGGGGTGAAGGTTTGTTTCGAGGGGTTTATATGCCAGCGGAGGCTTCTCGAAGAGTGAAAATTGATTTTTTAAACGATTACATGGTGGGGGCATTGGGAGGTTTGCCGGGCGTGGCAATATTGGGAGGGGATTTTAATAGTGTAATTAGAAAAAGGGATGTGGAACCTAGGGGAGCGGGTGTGAGTTGGGGGCCTTGAGGGATTTATTGAGTAGTGCAGGTTTTAGGGACGTAGTGGAGGGGGATTTTGTGGAGTATACTTTTGTCAGGAAGGGATATGCGGCGCTTTGGATAGGGTATATGTGACGGGGAGGGTGGTTGTAGGAGGGTGCAGACTTTGATGTGGGATTCTCGGACCATAGGGGTGTTCTGGCAGATGTGAGTTGGGAAGGGGTGATTAGGTGGTATCAGAGTTATTGGAAGCTGAATGGTAGATTATTGACTGGCATGGGTAGGGCGGATGATTTTAGGAGGTGGTGGGGTCATTGTGGGAACAAAGGGAGAGGATAATAATGATTTGGTGGAATGGTGGGAGAGCTGTGCGAAAATAGGAATTAGGGAATATTATCAGAAGCTGGGGAGAGAGGAGGTGTGCTGGAGGTATGGTCTACAAAAGTATCTTGAGGGGTTGTTGCAAGGTTGTTATGAGCGTGGAGGAGTGCAGGTGATGGATGAGATTCGAGGTTTGAAAGAAAGACTGAGGGATTTGCAAAATGAGAGGTTTGACGCGTGCAGAGTGAAAGCGGGTATGGATGATGTTTTATGGGTGACAGACCATCGCGGTACGTTGTGGGCAGGTGTAGGGCGCAGAGAGGCTATGACGATAGACTACCTGGATGTGGAGGAGGATTTGGAAGGATTCAATAGGGGTCAACGTTTACGGACGACTGAGGCGATGGGAGTTTACATGGATAAGTGGTTTGAGGCGTATTTGCGGAGCAAGGGTGGGGGCAGGAGTGAAGGTGAGATTGTAGAGGAGGGTGTGGTAGGGGTTTTGGGGGACAAGGACAGGTTGTGTCTGGAGGGAGAAATAACAGAGGGGGAGTGTGGGAGGCGGTGAATGGAATGAGTAGGGGAAAGGCGCCTGGTATGGATGGTATGGTGAATGAATTTTATAGGGTACATTGGGATGTGTTGAAGGAATGTATGGTGGCCTTGATGAATTGTATGAAGAGTAGGTGTAGAATGGGGAGGGAGCAGGGCATGGGGGTGGTAGTATTAGTTAAGAAGAGTAATCAGGGAACATGGTGCAGAATTATAGACCTCTGGTAATGATGAATGCAGATTATAAAATCTTTGCAAAGGTTTTGGGAACAGATTGAAGAGAGTATTGCAGAAGGTGATAGCGGAAGGACAACGTGGGATACCAGGTAGGTGTATGATTGAGGGACATGAACGCATCAAGGGATTTATAGAGGGGCTGGGGAGGAGTATTAGCGTTGGACTGGAAGGGGGCATATGATAGTGTGGAGAGAAAGATGCTGTATGCGATCATGAGAAAACAGGGGTTTGGTGAGGAGGTAGTTAGGTGGGTAGAGACGGTGTATTCGGGGCTACTGTGCGTGTGCAGGTGAATGGGAAACTGGGAAGGGTGGTACGAATGGATAGGGGTTTGCGACAGGGATGTCCATTATCCCAGATATTGTTCACGTGCATGCAAGATCCCTTTTATAGGATGATTGTGAAGAATGTGGGGTGGGTGGGATACAGGTAGGGAGGAGGAAATGATATAGTGGGGTACGTGGACGATACCACGGTGCTGGTGAGAATGGAAGAGGGATTGAAGATTATTGAGGGGCTCTAAGGGTGTTTTGTGCAGCTACGGGTATGAGAATTAATGGGGCGAAATCGCGTTTGTTGGAGGTAGGGCATGGATCGGAGGTAGATTGGCTGAGAGATATGGGTGGATTATTGTGGATAGTCTGAAAATTTGTGGTATTATGTATATGGGTGACAGTATGGAGGCCAGGAGGGTGAACTCTGGGAGGGTGGTGCAACTAGCGCTAGATAGGTTGGCGAGTTGGAGGGCGGGGGATCTTTCCTTGCATCAGAGGGTGATAGCGGTGAACGTGCTGATCTACAGTAGACTGTGGCACGTGGCAGTGGTTTACCCTCTGATGCAGGAGGATGTGAGAGGGTTGGAGGTGAGGGTTTTTAAGTACATTTGGGCTTTCGGTAAACACTGGTTGAGGAAGGAGGTGGTTAGGAAGAGAGTGGAGTTAGGGGGGTTGGGGCTTATTTGGGTGGAAAGGAGGTTGATGTGTTTGTTTGTGAAACGGTGTATGGTGCGGCTGGGAGGCACTGAGGGGGCTACTGTGGGAGCGGTGGAGCGGGAGGTGCACAGATGGTGGGGGGGTGTATCGTTGGGGATGTGTTGGGATATATTGCGGCATTTGGTGATTGTGAGGAGGGTGAAAGAAGTGAAGGCTAGTGTTTTGGAGGTCGCGTGTGGGGGAAGGATGGGATTGGAGGGGGTGGCTGAATACCCTATGTATGATTGGGGATTGATCTGGAGGGTTTGAAAGGTATGAGGATTAGGCTGGGGATAGGGAATTAATGTATAGGTTTCTACATGGGGTGGTGGCAGATAAGGCATTGTTATGTCGGATGGGCATTGTTCGAGATGGGTGCTGTAAAAGATGTGGGTTGCAAGAAACAGTGATGCATGCTATATATTTTGTGAGGAACTGGGGGTGGTGAGAGAATGGATAGGCAGGGTGTTGAGGAAAATAGGGGTGGGGGTATTTCAGTACTGAGGGCTATGAGTATGGATATACGAGGGGTGGGTGATAGAGAACGCAGGGGTTTATGGTATTTAATGGTGGATTTCGTGTGTGTCTCCTGGAGACTGAGGGAGCAAGGGGTGGGGAAAGGATTAGAGCTATGGGGGCACAATGTATAGGAGTAAATGCAGGAATCGGGTGGTGTATGGGAGTAAATGGGAGTCTGCATTTTCTGATGAGTATAGGAACATGGTTTTGCGGATGTATTGTAGAATGAAGGGGGCTTGATGTGGTAGGAGGGTAAGCTCATCCTGGTTAAGGTATGATGAGTGAGCGTGGAGTTTTGGATGTGTATTAGGGTGTAGTTCTAGGTGGGGAGGTGTGTCTGTTGGGTCATAGTGGGAGAGGGGATTTTAATTATCAAGGTAATTTTAGCGGTTGTGGGGAGATAAGGGGTTTTAGGGTATGTGTGCATGGAGGGGGTTGGGATGACTAATGACGCAGGTGGGGGTGGCTTTTCAAGTGGGGGAGGGTTTTGATTATAGGGTTAATCTTTTGTAAGGGATTGAGTGGGTTTACCTGACGGTTTTTCTTGGTCGGAGAGGCATGGGTCTGGAGTATGAGTATGGGGAGCTTCTCTGTTGGATGATGACGTAGGGAATACAAAATATTAGACTCATGTACCTGTTTTGTATAATAAGGTACAGGGTTTAGGGCCTGCTTTAGTTTTATGTGTTTGGTAGATATATTTGCATGTGACAAAGATGCACCCTTGTGACAAAGGGTATTGGTTTGTTTCAAGTGTATTTTGACATTATATATAAGTTATGCTCTTTTATGTATGTCATGTATAAGGTATGTAAGTCATATAGGGTGCACGGGAATAATTGGATGTCATGTATCTAGTGTTGCGGTTTTTGGCATCTATTGGTGTGGCATTTTTCATTGATGTACTACATTGTAGTATTATATGTCACAAGAATACACGATTTCAGTAGAAAAATAAGTTTATTTGAGCTTAAGTTATTCTGTATCAGCTATAATATGGAGTAAAAATATTTGAAGACAACTGAAATGCAATTAGGTGGAGAATTAACATAGCAGCCACCATGTTTTGTAAAACTTTGTGAGGTGGGATGCATAGTAAAGTTTGAAAACAGTCGTCAATATTCTTATACAGTATTACAAGTTTCTTGTTAGTTCATTGTGTATTTCATCATTGCACGAAGTTGTATGTCTTATGAAAAGAATCGTTTCATATTTGTATACCATTTCTATGTATCATGTATGTTAAGTTTTTTTAAATAAAATATAAAAAAAAAAAAAATCACTAGATCAAAATTGTACTAGCCAATTATTCCGTAAGATTACTAAGTCTTCCAAAAAAACGAATTATCTCAAAAGTACTTTGTCTTAAAAATTAGAATCCCAAACATACACACACACTTGGAGGTGTACAAGTGTAAACAATTAGTTTACTTTAATCCCTTTTTAAAGGGATTAAATTATTCTAGACAGACTGGTGATAAACAGGTCATATGCTGCCTTAATGACCCTCGTGTAGTCGATAGGCTTTCAACACCATTAACTAATTCGAGGGTACTAGATACTTGAAAATCACTTTGTGAGGGGCTCCTCGGGAGGTCATTTCTTTCTCGTGCGGCTGCGCACTAGTTTGGATCTCTCATTTCTTACTAAATATTTTTTTTTTCTTTAAGAAATTACTTTATGGGTCTTCTATTATTCTTTGTTATATGGGGCTCTATGTATTTTTTTGGTTTGATTGTGAATTTTCAGTAAAGGCTATTTGTTTTTCCGGAGGTCAGGTCATGTTACGTGTGTACTCACCTATTTGTACTCACCTATTTGTGGTTGCAGGGGTCGATTCATAGCTCCTGGCCGCCTCTTCACTGATTGCTACTAGGTCATCTCTCTCCCTGCTCAATGAGCTTTATCAAACCTCGTCTTAAAACTATGCATGGTTCCTGCCTCCACTACGTCACTTTCTAGGCTATTCCACTTCCTGACAACTCTATGACTGAAGAAATACTTCCTAACATCCCTTTGACTCATAGGAGTCTTCAACTTCCAACTGTGACCCCTTGTTTCTGTGTCCCCTCTCTGGAACATTTTTTTTTTGTGTGTGTGTGTGTGTGTGTTTGAGTGTGTGTAAACTGTACAAAATTGAAGAAGAAATTCAGTGGCGTTTCGGTGCTAGAAAAAAGCAAATGTGTTGTATAGAGTGGACAGAGGAATGTTAGGGTATTTGAATGTCGCGTGCAGAGTGAATTGGCAGCTGTGTTCGTGGAGATGGAGGGATGAATGTGGCAACTTTGATTGAGACTAAATAGAATGGGATGGCATGGAGGGAAGAGATGATGACTGTATAGTGTAGTCGAGGGAGATGAGAGAGAGGGGGATGGAAGGGTGACTCAAGAGTGCCCTGGTCATCACTCACGAGACTGTTGTAGTCATCACTAGCGAGGTTATGTCCTGGTTGTCTCCAGCAAAGTTGCCATGGCCTGGTTATCACCAGCAAAGTTGCCATGTCCTGGTTATCACCAGCAAAGTTGTCATGTCCTGGTTATCACCAGCAAAGTTGTCATGTCCTGGTTATCACCAGCAAAGTTGTCACGTCCTGGTTATCACCAGCAAAGTTGCCATAGCCTGGTTATCACCAGCAAAGTTGCCATAGCCTGGTTATCACTAGCAAAGTTGCCATGGCCTGGTTATCACTAGCAAAGTTGCCATAGCCTGGTTATCACCAGAAAAGTTGCCATGGCCTGGTTATCACCAGCAAAGTTGTCATGGCCTGGTTATCACCAGCAAAGTTGCCATAGCCTGGTTATCACCAGCAAAGTTGCCATAGCCTAGTTATCACCAGCAAAGTTGACATGTCCTAGTTATCACTAGCAAAGTTGGCATGTCCTGGTTATCACCAGAAAAGTTGCCATGGCCTGGTTATCACCAGCAAAGTTGTCATAGCCTGGTTATCACCAGCAAAGTTGCCATGGCCTGGTTATCACCAGCAAAGTTGTCATGGCCTGGTTATCACCAGCAAAGTTGTCATGTCCTAATTATCCCCAGCAAAGTTGCCATTGCCTGGTTATCACCAGCAAAGTTGCCATGGCCTGGTTATCACCAGCAAAGTTGTCATGGCCTGGTTATCACCAGCAAAGTTGTCATGGCCTGGTTATCACCAGCAAAGTTGCCATGTCCTGGTTATCACCAGCAAAGTTGTCATGTCCTGGTTATCACCAGCAAAGTTGCTATGGCCTGGTTATCACCAGCAAAGTTGTCATGGCCTGGTTATCACCAGCAAAGTTGCCATGTCCTGGTTCCCACCAGCAAAGTTGTCATGTCCTGGTTATCACCAGCAAAGTTGCCATGGCCTGGTTATCACCAGCAAGGTTGCCATGGCCTGGTTAGCACCAGCAAAGTTGTCATGGCCTGGTTATCACCAGCAAAGTTGTCATGGCCTGGTTATCACCAGCAAAGTTGCCATGTCCTGGTTATCACCAGCAAAGTTGTCATGGCCTGGTTATCACCAGCAAAGTTGTCATGTCCTAATTATCCCCAGCAAAGTTGCCATTGCCTGGTTATCACCAGCAAAGTTGCCATGGCCTGGTTATCACCAGCAAAGTTGTCATGGCCTGGTTATCACCAGCAAAGTTGTCATGGCCTGGTTATCACCAGCAAAGTTGCCATGTCCTGGTTATCACCAGCAAAGTTGTCATGTCCTGGTTATCACCAGCAAAGTTGCTATGGCCTGGTTATCACCAGCAAAGTTGTCATGGCCTGGTTATCACCAGCAAAGTTGCCATGTCCTGGTTCCCACCAGCAAAGTTGTCATGTCCTGGTTATCACCAGCAAAGTTGCCATGGCCTGGTTATCACCAGCAAGGTTGCCATGGCCTGGTTAGCACCAGCAAAGTTGTCATGGCCTGGTTATCACCAGCAAAGTTGTCATGGCCTGGTTATCACCAGCAAAGTTGCCATGTCCTGGTTATCACCAGCAAAGTTGCCATGTCCTGGTTATCACCAGCAAAGTTGCCATGTCCTTGTTATCACCAGCAAAGTTGCCATGTCCTGGTTATCACCAGCAAAGTTGCCATGGCCTGGTTATCACCAGCAAAGTGGCCATGGCTTGGTTATCACCAGCAAAGTTGCCATGGCCTGGTTATCACCAGCAAAGTTGTCATGTCCTGGTTATCACCAGCAAAGTTGTCATGTCCTGGTTATCACCAGCAAAGTTGCCATGTCCTGGTTATCACCAGCAAAGTTGCCATGTCCTGGTTATCACCAGCAAAGTTGCCATGTCCTGGTTATCACCAGCAAAGTTGCCATGTCCTGATTATCACCAACAAAGTTGCCATGTCCTGATTATCACCAACAAAGTTGCCATGTCCTGGTTATCACCAGCAAAGTTGCCATAGTCTTGTTATCACCAGCAAAGTTGCCATGTCCTGGTTATCACCAGCAAAGTTGCCATAGTCTGGTTATCACCAGCAAAGTTGTCATGGCATGGTCATTGCCAACAAAGTTATAATATCTCTGTCATAGTTATGAGATTTGTATCACAATGAAAGAAATTTATAAAATAAATAAATGCGTATGAAGTACATGCAGGAGATGAGGAATAAAGATACATATTAGGTAACTAGAGACAGATTAACAGTAACTGACTAATAATGGCACCATTAATGTTGAAATTGGTCTCACTGTGTTGCTGCAAATGTTAGACTAAAACTAGTAGGTAGGTTGAAATTATTACTGTTATTACTGTTGTTACTTGTTCTGTTACTAGTTTTGTTACTTTTAGTGTTATTAGTATCATCCTTAGCGAAAATGCTTTTTTACTAAAATACGGGCAACAAAAATGTTTCATACTACCGAGATTAGAGCTCGTGTCCTGGGAGTTTCAGGAGCAGACTAAATACTATACCATCGACTAGGGAAAGAAATCTGTATCTGTGAAACACATAGGTTCCATCTGTGCTGTGTAAAATTAATGACCAGTTTTTACCCAAGTGCGGTGGGATATAGGGCAGAACGTGGATTGTGAGTTATAGTGATATTACCAGAGCTAAGACTGAATAAAGTTGGTTCACTGGAGCCGATTTTTTCCAAGTTCATGGTGTAGTGGCACGAGGGCTATGTAACATAGTTGGCAGTTACTATGTGGACGTCACTTTAGTTAGGCAGAGAATATTTATCTACTGATAATGTCCTAAGAATTACCTCTAAATATATAAAAAAATATAAAAAAAAATGTTTTAGAAGTCAGTTAATATAAAGGTATGAAAGTTAAGGTTTTACTTATTGGTTAATCTACTTGATCCATAGTCAATAATGCCGTCTCACACCACCGCTTTGTGCAGTCATACCTCTGCTCATTTAAATCATCAAAATTCCTACTACAATCACATCATTTCATAATTCAGTCACACAATTTCTTAGTAAAATTACCCCATTACTTATTATATTCACACCACTGCTCGCTACAATCATGCCACTTCTAAATACAATTACATCACTACAAACGTCATATTGACATGTCTATCAGATGATGACGTGAGAGCGTGACATATGGCTCCATGAGTGTCGCTTGAATATACCAGTGATAACGCATTGTAGGATGGGATCATGGCTTAATAGGTCGTCGTTGGTGACACGAGTGTCAAATATTTCTGACTCAGAGTTCCTGAAATTAGTGGACATAGTGAAGAGAATTGTGACGTGCACTAATGACTGATATCAGTAGTGTCTCATGTTTACGGATTAACTTTCCTATATGTGGTTACAGTGGTCGATTTGTAGTTTCTAGACTATGCGTATGTGTGTGTGTGTGTGTTTAAATTACCTATTTAAGCATGTGGTTCTGTATAATTATCTATTTATGTGTGAGTGTAATTAGTTGCATCTACAGGGGTTGATCACTGATGGGACTCCTGGGAATACTAGTTTCCTTTTTTACCTATAATAGAGTTTAGTTTAAAATTCTTCAAAGAATGTTGGCGATGAATGCGAAGGAAGATGAAGGATAAACACTAGCAGAAATTATTATGGCCTCAGTGAGCATATTTGTTCCGTTAACATTCATGGTGTCCCAAAATTTTTCGGAAACAAATATGTACTAGAATATTTCATCTTTATTTACCTTGGTTTTCTTATGACCTCTGTACGTGGATCACCACCACTGGTCTCCTGTCAAGGGGAATACCACTGGTCTCCTGTCAAGGGGAATACCACTGGTGTCCTGTCAAGGGAAATACCACTGGTGTCCTGTCAAGGGGAATACCACTGGTCTCCTGTCAAGGGGAATACCACTGGTCTCCTGTCAAGGGGAATACCACTGGTCTCCTGTCAAGGGGAATACTACTGGTCTCCTGTCAAGGGGAATACCACTGGTCTCCTGTCAAGGGGAATACCACTGGTCTCCTGTCAAGGGGAATACCACTGGTCTCCTGGCAAGGGGAATACCACTGGTCTCCTGGCAAGGGGAATACCACTGGTCTCCTGGCAAGGGGAATACCACTGGTCTCCTGGCAAGGGGAATACCACTGGTCTCCTGGCAAGGGGAATACCACTGGTCTCCTGGCAAGGGGAATACCACTGGTCTCCTGTCAAGGGGAATACCACAGGTCTCCGGTCAAGGGGATACCGCTGGTCTCCTGTCAAGGGGGATACCACTGGTCTCCTGTCAAGGGGAATACCACTGGTATCCTGTCAAGGGGGATACCGCTGGTCTCCTGTCAAGGGGGATACCACTGGTCTCCTGTCAAGGGGAATACCACCGGTCTCCTGTCAAGGGGAATACCACTGGTATCCTGTCAAGGGGGATACCGCTGGTCTCCTGTCAAGGGGGATACCACTGGTCTCCTGTCAAGGGGAATACCACCGGTCTCCTGTCAAGGGGGATACCACTGGTCTCCTGTCAGTAGGAACGCAACCACCGGTCTCTTATCAGGGTTGCAACACCATTGGTCATCTGTCAGTGGAATACCATATTGGTCTCTTGCCGGGAAGCACCGGCGATGTGGAGAGAGGATACACCAGCACTGGAGGCACCGCCGGTGTTTTTCTATTCAAGTAATTCTACCTGGCGAGTTATACTGTGTTAGTGACTACGTGTGTATTTCCCTGCCCCTTCCAGGTTCCTGCTGGTATAAAGTATTCCATGTATCAGGCTCTGGGTATCTCATCTGGTGCTCCCGACCTCGCACCAGAAACCATTCTCAAGCTTGATGTACAATATAACGTTTCTTTTGTTGGTAAAATGCCACATTAGTTGCACTTGTGTCCTTTTACCCAACATATTGTCGGTAATTCTACTAACATTAATACAACGTTTGTTTTATTCAGTTAAACATTTTACTTTTTTTTCTTGTGCAAAAATATATTAATTTAAAAAAAAAATTCAAATGCATATAAACTTTCTTATTTTTTCTTATTTATATCTCTTATGAGAAGTGACAAATTCTTCACATGCATTGTTGAAAAAAAAAAGATTTTTTTTTTTTTGTTTTACCCACAAATCTTGACGTTGTCATACATCTATATAGAAAATAAACGCTCCCTCTCCTGTGTCTTGCTTTGCATACGTCACATAAAAATCTCCTCTACTAAGTTGTTATAACTAGATCCCTCTTCGACGTCTTAAAGTAAAAGAAAAAACGTAACTCCAAACTTTATTCCATAAATTTATTAAAGTTTCGCTGATATGGAACTTTTGGTTTGAATTAAATACGACTTCTGAAATTTGGAGGACAGCAAAATGTATCATGGAAGATTATTTCATTTATGTGATGCTCTAAACCCGTGTGGATCATTCAGTACCTGGAGTGGTGGAGGTTTGGTCCTCCATCCGCTGATAATGAGGTAGACACTGTGTAGTCTGTATGAAGGAGATGTTTTATGAAGGGAAACAATGAGTTTAAGCCGTTAATTTTACTAGCCATGACAGAGAAAGTGCTGGACGACAGAACTGCTCAGAGGCTGAGACAAAGATTTAGGTAACAATAACTACTCAGAGAAGCTGAGACAATGAGCCTGGAATAAGGAACTACTCTGAAACGCTGAGAGAATGAGATAAGGACGACAGGGAATTACTTTGAGAATCGAACTATAAGTAAAATAACTTTAAAAGCAGATGCTTTCTTAAGACAGTAAAATGTTGCACAACGCCTGGTACAGTATCACTTATATTCTGGTGTGTAGAAGTTTTGTAGAGAATAAAAATATTAGTTTATGCGAAGAGAATATGAGTAAAAAATGCGGAGATCTCCAGAGAACGTTTACAACAAAACAGAAACCTGGATCTTCATTAATGTGGCTGTGTTCAAGCTGCTTGTTCTTCACTCGACCGAGAAAGCATTACTCGACCGAGACAGCATTACTCAGGTTATTCTTCAACTCTATATATCTTTGGTTAGGCCTCACTTGGATTATGCTGCATAGTTCTGGTCACAGTATTACAGAATGGATAAAAATGCACTGGAAAACGTACAGAGGAGGATGACAAAGTTGATCCCATGTATCAGAAATCTTCCCTATGAGGACAGACTGAGGGCCCTGAATCTGCACTCTCTTGAAAGGCGTAGAATTAGGGGGGATATGATTGAGGTGTATAAATGGAAAACAGGAATAAATAAAGGGGATGTAAATAGCGTGTTGAAAATATCCAGCCAAGACAGGACTCGCAGCAATGGTTTCAAGTTGGAAAAGTTCAGATTCAGGAAGGATATAGGAAAGCACTGGTTTGGTAATAGAGTTGTGGATGAGTGGAACAAACTTCCGAGTACCGTCATAGGGGCTGGGACATTGTGTAGTTTTAAAAATAGGTTAGATAAATACATGAGTGGGTGTGGGTGGGTGTGAGTTGGACCTGACTAGCTTGTGCTACTAGGTCAGATTCCGTACTAATTCCTTAAGTGGAAGTTACCTGACTACCTGGAGTTTACCTGGAGAAGGTTAGCTCCAGGTGGTCAAATCTAAGCCGGTGAGTGATGGACCTGCCTTGCACGGGTCAGTAGGCCTGCTGCATTACTCGACCGAGGCATCTTTCCTGGACCGAAGCAGTCTCACTCGGCCGAGACACAGTTAAACCTTTAACGTCGCAGCCTCAATGTCATTCTAGCGAACAATAATAAAGTTTACCGCGGACCTTACCTGAACTATATTCCAAATGTTAGGAGGAAGACAGACTGCACTGTGTCAGTGCGCTGCGGCATCCCCGGTTCCTCTGCGCGTTATTTTTATTTCACGTTGTAATATCTGGGTAAAATCCGAGTGCCATGTGTCTTAGTCCCCAGCTGTTTAATTGTCAGTTGTGACCAAATTTTAACATTAGCGACATCAAAGCAATAAAAACTGCTCTCACAACTTAGATGTGGTGTATGAAGGTGTCATGACTATCTACTTCGCCTTAGGCCTAGTGGTAAAGTCAGATACTAATTTAATTAAGAATATGAAAATCTAAGAATAAAGTTTACCTAGAATTTTTTTTAAACAAATGCTAAAGGCTACGGTGCTGCAATAAACAATTAATTCTACTCTTGATTTGCAAGCAAAAATTCATAACAGATGGTTATTATTTATTTTTAAGTTTGAATATCAAACTTGTCTGTAAAAGTCTGTAGGACGACCGAGTATTCTGGCGAAAAAAAATCCCAGTGATTCATTCCTTGAAAACAATGGCACAAAATCCTTTCTCAGATCGCGTCTCAACACTTCATAAAATATACTGACTATCTAAACTAGGATGTACAAGTCGCCGTGCCTAGCGGAGCGACAAGCCAGAGACAACTAAAATTTATCATAACTTCAGAACTGACTGTTTTCAACATTTACTTGGCTGTTTTCAACATTTACTTGGCTGTTTTCAACATATTTTTTATGAATATAATAAACGTTTTATTATTTATTTTAGAATTTAAAGCAAAAATTATTTAAAAAAATAGAATTGGAAGTATGCAAACTACCCATAAACGTCACAGTCACGGTCAGGCAGCAACACTCCACGTACCAGAGTTCTAAATAATATATATTAATACACTGAAAGAAGGTACATATCAGGTATCCTGGTTACAATTGAGATATAATGACGAGATACTCTGGGATTTGACATGTATGTAATAGAGTGGATGTGAGGAATATATTGGTATGTGTCAAGGTGTTAGTTTGAAGGTGTTGACGGTGTGTCAAGGTATTAATGGTGGTGAGTGAGGGCCTTAGTGGTGTGAGAGGTGTCAGTGGTGGTGTGAGAAGGTGTTAGTAGCGTCAAGTGAGGGTGTTAGTAGTGATGTGTGAGAACATATCAATATGACTGATTATGTTTCGTCATAATTAAATTAGTTTCATTATTAAAGTTGGTAAAAGGAGCAACTTAAGTTATAAACCTTTTTTTCGAGTACGTAACTCTTAAGATCCTGGGTAAACATTCCAGGACAAATGGATCGCTCTTCATAGACTGCCAGCAGAGACAGAGACAAGCAATGTATACATTGCTTGAGCAAATTCAGGAGAAAATTGGAGCCGAAGGCTCAGATAGGGAGAACATCAGCACCGCCTCCACACATGTCTCCCTGAGGATTACTTGAACACGGTGGCAACATTGCCACTGTTGGCACTGGCTGCACCGTTGGCACTGGCGGCACCAACGGTACGCGCTTCTCGCCTCATTTACCTAATGGTCGTAATTTCGAGGAGAAAGAGGCTGCAACATTGCTGTAAAGAATATTCTGACTTTCTTATAGTCACTAACTTCAGTTAAGAGTAATAATACTGTAGCAGTCCAAAGAAAATCTGCTGCTCTTCCTTATCTCATTTTTTTTTCAAAGAAAAAAATGGAGCCGGCGTTATGCTGCAGCTTATTTTTTTCAATAATAAGTGAATATTTCTGATACTTTTTAAACCTCTATTCAGAGAAAATGGAAAATTTGATTTATAATAAAGTTTCGAAAATAATACATTATTAAGAATGTTAGTAACGAAAACATAACTCTGAGAAGGATAGGGACATCAGGAACAATAATTTCATTATTGTATATAATTATGCCAATGACCAACAAAACCATACACGACATTGATTAATAATAATAATAATAATAATAATAATAATAATAATAATAATAATAATACGTTCACTTTAATAACCCGATATCTTATTGTAGGTAATGTGAGAAATTGACGCTAAGTTATTATGAATTAATATCTCTAACTCAACTGCTTAGCAAAATTTATAATATACAGCTAAAGATAAACCTCCGAGTGTCACAGACAACAGAACAAAATAAATGAAGCTCTGGCTTCAATCTAGAAAATCTTCCTGAACACCAGATACAACCTCCTGTTTCTCTTCTACTTCAGGACATATGCAGTTTAGTGGACGAGTACAGGTGCGTTTTCACTCTTGTATGTTGCTTCAGTGATGCCTGTTATCACTTCCAGTAGCTTACTGACATCTGTCTCGTAGTGTTTCTTATTCTCAAGCACAGCAGAATCACAGACGACAGTTTTTTCTTGAAGGGTCTGCAAGTTTGTCATTAATATTATAATTATTATTACTGTGAGGTGTTGCTCCCTCTCTTGCCTTTCTTCCTTTTGTCCTGAGTATAGTTAGTTTCTTCCAAAACATGCGCGTTTAATTTGCCACGTTTTGTTCCACTGTATCTAAGAACCATTATAAGGGAACAGAAGATTTTGTCTCCTAGAGCCTTGCGCTATCAAGATACAACATACAGTTAAATTTGTGGATCATTTGTCTGTCATAAAACATTTTGTCTCTTTGTATGTACTGTAGCTCTCTGAATCACCTCTCAGATGTTTCCTCGGTCGTATTGGTCGTGCTTGCTCTCAACCACAGTTTCTTCAGTCATCGTGTTAGTTCTCCCTCCCACAAGCACAGTTTCTTCAGTCATCGTGTTAGTTCTCCCTCCCACAACCACAGTTTCTTCAGTCATCGTGTTAGTTCTCCCTCCCACAAGCACAGTTTCTTCAGTCATCGTGTTAGTTCTCCCTCCCACAAGCACAGTTTCTTCAGTCATCGTGTTAGTTCTCCCTCCCACAAGCACAGTTTCTTCAGTCATCGTGTTAGTTCTCCCTCCCACAAGCACAGTTTCTTCAGTCATCGTGTTAGTTCTCCCTCCCACAAGCACAGTTTCTTCAGTCATCGTGTTAGTTCTCCCTCCCACAAGCACAGTTTCTTCAGTCATCGTGTTAGTTCTCCCTCCCACAAGCACAGTTTCTTCAGTCATCGTGTTAGTTCTCCCTCCCACAAGCACAGTTTCTTCAGTCATCATGTTAGTTCTCCCTCCCACAAGCACAGTTTCTTCAGTCATCGTGTTAGTTCTCCCTCCCACAAGCACAGTTTCTTCAGTCATCGTGGTAGTTCTCCCTCCCACAAGCACAGTTTCTTCGGGACTAAAGAAGGCACTCGTGGCGAAGCTTCTCCTTAATGAATGTTTTGATAAATATATACTACGTGCCTCTTACCTGCAACTTATCAATATCAATACATCACTTCCACCAACAGCTTCTTTAGTCATCGTGGTCGTTCTCGCTTCTTCAGCCATTGCTTCTGTCGTCGTGGTCGTTCTCGCTTCTTCAGCCATTGCTTCTGTCGTCGTGGTCGTTCTCGCTTCTTCAGCCATTGCTTCTGTCGTCGTGGTCGTTCTCGCTTCTTTAGCCATTGCTTCTGTCGTCGTGGTCGTTCTCGCTTCTACAGCCATTACTTCTGTCGTCGTGGTCGTTCTCGCTTCTACAGCCATTACTTCTGTCGTCGTGGTCGTTCTCACTTCTACAGCCATTGCTTCTGTCGTCGTGGTCGTTCTCACTTCTACAGCCATTGCTTCTGTCGTCGTGGTCGTTCTCACTTCTACAGCCATTGCTTCTGCCGTCATGGTCGTTCTCGCTTCTACAGCCATTGCTTCTGCCGTCGTGGTCGTTCTTTCTCCTACAACATACTCATTGTTTTTCTTATATGCGCCATTTTCTATTTAAATGTTTTTTGAGCTTATTTTAAAGCTTGGAGCATCAGCTCTGACGACGACAGTTACGATAACAATAGTGGCAAGTAACGATACTAACAGGTGTCTGTAACGACACAAGTGGTCTAAACGACACTTACAAGTGTCCATAACACCACTAACAAGTGTCCGTGACGTTGCTGTAAACACGGCTCTGAAGTTTTCAGTAATTCACGTCACATAACAGTGACAGAAGAGAGAATAAAGACTGCAAGTGTGCGTCTTGTCACTATTATTATTATTATTATTATTATTATTATTATTATTATTATTATTAAAACTATCATCAGCACTTCACTATTATAATTTCAAGTTTGTAAGTATAATAATAATAATAATAATAATAATAATAATAATAATAATAATAATAATAATAATAACAACAACAACGGGATTCTTCCTAGGTAAACAACGCGTTTCGTAAGAGGCGACTAAAATGCCGAGAGCAAGGGGCTAGTAACCCCATCTTCTGTATATATTATTAAATGCAAAAAGGAAACACTTTTGTTTTTCTTTTAAGGTCACTCTGCCTTGGTGGGATACGGCTGGTGAGTTGAAAAATATTAATATAGATTTAGCAGACATTTAGACAAGATAAAAAGCAGACACACTGAATGTCTTCGTGATATTTTGAATACTCTGGTACAACTAAATTTACATTCTTGAGAAAATATTTTGCATTACCCTGATAATACATGTAACATAACATTGATATGTTGCCTTACCCTGATAACACATGCAACACTGATATGTTGCATTACCCCTCCAGGTATACCCAGATAATACATGTTACAGCGCCCTTATAAAACACATCACAGCATTCTGCTGTTACAGCACCCTGACTTCAAATCTAGATAGAACATGCTTTTATGGCGTCTCTGCTCCTACTTCTAAATTCTAGTAAGAACTGCATTTTGACCATGAGAGAATCGTAAATTTTTAGCTCATATACATTTTTATGAATTAATAGCGCTCTAACCTCCTTACACACGTCTCTCAAATATCCTCAGAAACATGTGTATGAATATTCAGATTAGTTCTTTAAGTCTTGCCAGAGTTTTAATAAGTGTTATGCTGACACCCAGCTTCAGTTTTAATGTTATGGTTTTTCGCAAGTGTTGTGCGTATGTATGTGACATGGTAGTGTCTAGTTATGGTGGCATTATGTTATATGTAATATTATGATTCATTCATTGTTTCTCTGTGTTTATGTTTGTGTTATTGTTTCTCTTTCCACATATCTGTCACTAGGTATGTATCATTGTCACTAGGTATGTATCTTTGTCAGTAGGTTTGTATCTTTGACAGTAGGTTTGTATCTTTGTCAGTAGGTGTGTATCTTTGTCAGTAGGTATGTATCTTTGTCAGTAGGTATGTATCTTTGTCAGTAGGTATGTATCTTTGTCAGTAGGTTTGTATCTTTGCTAGTCGATGTGTTTATGCATTGTTATGTTTATATTGTCTGTTTCGAATTTTTGATCATCTCACTTTTTCTCTCTTTCTCTTGCTTCCACTTTGTTACTGTCACTTTTACTCTCTGGCATTCAATATCTCTGCCACTTACCCTTACGCATACATTCTCTCTGTCTTTGTCTCTGTCTGACTGTCTCTCTCTCACTCACACGTGATCCCAGCATCATGTTGTAGGATTATCTCATTTTCCCTTCATCTGCATCACTCACTAACATCTCACCTTGACCCAGCATGACCCACCTGGAGGCGGCAAACTGTTATGGTCGTCCACTAAAGGGCCAGGACATTAAGGCAAAATTTCTCTTGTAGTGAAATCTAGATCTCTTTCACCCAAAAATCTGCTTAGCTGCATACATAGCTGAATTTCTTGAGAAATCTTTATAAGTTAATACCATTTAATGCTATAATAAATGGTGAGAGTTTAGCGCTTTTATGGCGGTGTTGGAAGCTAATAGTCGAGCATTTTGACGAGTCTATCATGATGGGAAAATGTGATTCATAATGTATTGGTTGTGGGTAATGAAGAACAATTGCAGGAGTGAGAGAGAGAGAGAGAGAGAGAGAGAGAGAGAGAGAGAGAGAGAGAGAGAGAGAGAGAGAGAGAGAGAGAGAGAGAGAGAGAGAGAGAGAGAGAGAGAGAGAGAGAGAGAGAGAGAGAGAGAGAGAGAGAGAGAGAGAGAGAGAGAGAGAGACAGACAGACAGACAGACAGACAGAGACAGACAGACAGAGACAGAGTGAGAAAGAGACTATTTGTTCATGATTCTATTGTGTTTTTTCGTTGTCCTAATTAATCACTTTATTATTATTAATTATCATTATTTTAAGGACTAGTAAATTCATAGTTGAGCGCAATTAAATTATTTCAAATTTAAACGTTTTTTGTGATGTACTGTTTTCAAATATGAGTTTTTTCTAACAAAAAAGTTTATCTTTAATTATATCCATTGTTGTATTTTCCAGTAAATGTCAAAATTGTTGAAAGGCAGATGGTCAGCCTGACTCTTCATTTATTTATTGTCGAAAAAGAGTTGATAAACGTATTTGTTGGATCAAAGTACAGAATTTGTTGGTTCAAAGTACAGAATTTCACGGTATGAATCATGTAACTGTTCAGTGAATCATGGAACTGGACAGTGAATCAGGGAACTGGACAGTGAATCATGGAACTGTTCAGTGAATCAGGGAACTGGACAGTGAATCAGGGAACTGTACAGCGAATCGGGGAACTGGTCAACGATTCCTAGAATTGAACAAAAAATCCCTGTAACTGGCCAGTGATCTCTGCAACTTGCCAGTGATTCTTGGAACTGGCCAACTATCCCTGGAATTGGATAGTGAATCATGGAATGGATCAGTGACACCTACAACTAGCCAATGATTACCAGAACTGACCGGTCCTCTTTGAAACTAACTAATGATCCCTGAAACCGACCTTCTCAGTTGTTAGAAGATAGGTTCATTTTCCATATTGCTGGAATGGATTTCTGTATTATTCCTTTATTATATACTATAACCATAATTTTTAAAAGGGTGAACCGGTAAGCCAGTGGAAGGTCTCGGTCAGTTGACCAAAACCTCTAATGTCGGGTCATCATCTAAGACCCGCGTCAGGAAACACTTGTCAAGTTTCCTGACGAACCTTACCTAACCTTCCTTTATTACCACTATACAGAGTTCTAGTACACACTGCTTATATTAAAAATAGGAAAAAAAATTGTATTGAATGAATATTGGGACTTCCGGACAAATGTTTCAAGGTATAGATTTCTGATTGGGAACTGAGGAAAACATGACTTCGGTAGTGGTGATAATCACACCCTGGTGGACAAGGTGTGATTAGCCCCACGATTAGTTGCAATTTCTTTTGTGTCTACTGCAGGGGAAGCTGTCATGACACGTTCACGGTGGTTCGCTGGCGCTCGAGTGAAATTCATCACAAGTTAATTACGAATGAAAACATGTAGACGGAGTTAAGACAGTGACGTGTAGGTTTAAAATACATCATAAAGTGACTTTACTAACATGATACAGACATGGCATCGCTTGTATTGTTTCTCAGGGTGTTCTCTGCTCCCTGGCGAGAATTGCATGTTCAACTTTCATGAGGTTGGTGAGTCGATTTTCGACCTCCTTGTATGATTACAACTGTTATTTTCATGTGTTTTTTTCAGTGAAATAACCAACGTATGACTGTATAATTGTGATGTGTATAACACGGAGCAAAATTAATTTCAAAGGAAAAATAAATAAAAGTGAAATTTAGAAATATTACCAAGAGGCAATCACCAGGAGCAAAGTATCGTACTGAGGCAAAACACGCTACTGTACCACTAAAAGAATTTACACAAGATGTCTGCCGGACAAATTACATCACATACAAGATTCTTTCACGGATCGAGAGTAATGAAAGAGACAAATGTCCCGTGTCTCATTCATCTCCTCTGAGCTCCCAATTACTGCAAAAGATTCCACTGGCGGAGCCGCTATGCTGTTAGCTGCCTCTGTTCGTACCCACCGTAGTGTTCGTACCCACAGTCGTTTTTGTACCCACCGTCGTGTTCGTACTCACCGTAGTGTTCGTACCCACCGTAGTATTCGTATCCACCGTAGTGTTCGTACCCACAGTCGTGTTTGTACCCACAGTCGTGTTTGTACCCACAGTCGTGTTTGTACCCACAGTCGTTTTTGTACCCACCGTCGTGTTCGTACTCACAGTAATGTTCGTACCCACCGTAGTGTTCGTACCCACCGTAGTGTTCGTATCCACCGTAGTGTTCGTACCCACCGTAGTGTTCGTATTCACCGTAGTGTTGGTATTCACCGTAGTGTTCGTACCCACAGTCGTGTTTGTACCCACCGTAGTGTTCATACTCACCGTAGTGTTCGTACCCACCGTAGTGTTCGTACCCACTGTCGTGTTCATATCCACTGTCGTGTTCATACCCACTGTCGTGGTCATACCCACTGTCGTGGTCATACCCACTGCTTGTAGTCATACCCACTGTCGTGGTCATACCCACTGTCGTGGTCATTCCCACTGTCGTGGTCATACCCACTGTCGTGGTCATGCCCACTGTCGTGGTCATACCCACTGTCGTGGTCATACCCACTGTCGTGGTCATACCCACTGTCGTGGTCATACCCACTGTTGTAGTCATACCCACTGTCGTGGTCATACCCACTGTCGTGGTCATTCCCACTGTCGTGGTCATACCCACTGTCGTGGTCATGCCCACTGTCGTGGTCATACCCACTGTCGTGGTCATACCCACTGTCGTGGTCATACCCACTGTCGTGGTCATACCCACTGTTGTAGTCATACCCACTGTCGTGGTCATACCCACTGTCGTGGTCATACCCACTGTCGTGGTCATACCCACTGTCGTGGTCATACCCACTGTCGTGGTCATACCCACTGTTGTAGTCATACCCACTGTCGTGGTCATACCCACTGTCGTGGTCATACCCACTGTCGTGGTCATACCCACTGTCGTGGTCATACCCACTCGAGCTACACCCTATAGACATCACTAACTTTTCTGCTTGGAAGAGTATACCTACCATCTTTTTGCTTGCCCTCCCTCTTTCTTGACTGTTGTTTTCCTTACTTTCTTATCTACTTTTAATACAATTTCTGAGACTCGACTCCTGTATCCGCATATAGGTAAGTACATATGAATGCACACACACACACACACACACACACACACACACACACACACACACACACACACACAAGAGCACTGATGAAACAGAAAAAGTTCCTGAGGCGACAGGAGGTACTCCAGTCTGAGGATAGTCAGAAAGCAGCATTCTCATGTGTAGTATGTACGAGCTGTGAGTGTGGCGTTCAGCGTACCAGTAATCGAGGTTCGATCTCCCTCCGGTAATCACGGGATAGACACACTGCCTAATTGCTCTCACTTAATTAGTGGAACGATCTGGATGAGGAAGTGGTGGAAGTAAATTACCTGAGGCCAACAATTTATTGCGACCTCAGTGAGGAATTGCAAGAGTTGTCATTAGATCTCTGCAGCCACAACACGTGACTATGACTAGGTGAGTACAGTCAAGCACAGCTAGGCGAGTACAACCAAGTACAACTAGGGGAGTACAGACAAGTACAACTAGGGGGGTACAACTAGGTCAGCACAATCAAGTACAATTAGGGGAGTCAAACCAAGTACGACTAGGAGAGTACAACTAGGCGAGTGCAATTTTAGGAGTACAACGTGGAGAGAAGAACTTGGGGTGAACTTGAGGAGTACAGCTTGAGGAGTACAACTTGGGGAGAACAACGTGAGACGTACAACTTGGGGAGTACATCTTTGGGAGAATAATTTGGGAAGAACAACTTGGGGAGTACAATTTGGGAAGTACATCTTGGTTAGGATAAATAGTTGGGAGCAACTCGATGAGTTCATATGACCTGTGGTTCATTGTTTAGAGTATTCGGTTCAGACCAGAAAGGTCTCAGTGATTCCCAGCAAGGAATTATTACAGTATTACATTTACTGCCCTTGCAGCCTGGACAATAAGGTTTAAAATCAAATAACAATAATGAAGACAGGCAAACACAAGCATTGCTCTGCACATATAACGTCAAATTGTTAAGCCTAAGTAAGAAGCCCCCCCTCCCCCTCAAAAAAAAAAATCAGAAACAGGTAATTAAACACGCAAAATTTTACTCGATGCTCTTCAGTTCTGGTTAGATTTGTGACACACCGAGACGTCGTTTTTTTTTTTTTTTTTTTTTAAAGGAGGATAACTTTTCCGTGACTGGATGTCGAATATTTTATCTTGCTCTTCGTGGCCAATTTAATTTTTCACTGTCGACGGAGGTGCTGGCAACAAGAAGCAGAAGTGAGAACATCATTTGTCACTGTCACTCACCTTGAATCCTGGCTAATTCCTTTTTTGTCTTAATTTCTCTTTGGGATATACCGTACCTCGTAACTGGGTGGTGTGTGTGTGTGTGTGTGTTAATGACGATAGGCAGGTATTAGCCAAGTGTATCATAACCAGAGTGTCTTTCATAGACAATGTGTGTTATAACTAATGTGAGTGGGTTACAGATAAAGTGTATTATAGAATATGTGTTATATACGATGTGAGTGCATTATAGACAATGAATTGTTTATAATACATTTCCTTATCTCACTACAACCACAGCTCTCCTCCTCCTTCCTCCTACTCTCTGCTTTGTCTCTCGCTTGCACTGCGTCTTGTTATTCCTATCGTTCTGGATATTCATTCGTATGAATGATGAGTTTGGTAAAAGAAGGAAATTAAATCTGAATGTAGGAAAGAGTAAGGTGATAAGGATAAAAAACAATTAGGTAACGGAAGATTGGATATCAGATTGAAGGGAGAGAGTATGGAGGAGGTGAATGTATACAGATCTCTGGGAGTGGACGTGTCAGCAGATGGGTCTATGAAAGAAGAGGTGAATCATAAAATTGACAAGGGGAAAAAGGTGAGTGGTGCATTGAGGAGTCTGTGGAGACAAAGAACATTATCCATGAAAGCAAAAAGAGGAATGTATGAGAGTATTATACCAACGCTCTTATATGGGTGTGAAGCATGTGTGGTGAATGTTGCAACAAGGAGAAGGCTGGAGGCAGTGGAGATATCATGTCTGAAGGCAATGTGTGGTGTGAGTATAATGCAGAGAATTCGTAGTTTGGAGATTAGGAGGAGGTGCGGGATTACCAAAACTATTATCCAGAGAGCTGAGGAGGGGTTACTTAAATGGTTCGGACATGTAGGGAGGATGGAACAAACTAGAATGACTTTGAGAGTGTATAAATCTGTAGTGGAGGGAAGGTGGGGTAGGGGTCGGCCTAGGAAAGGTTGGAGGGAGGGGGTAAAAGATATTTTGTGTGCGAGGGATTTGGACTTCCAACAAGCATGCGTGAGCGTTAGATAGGAGCAAATGAAGACAAATTGTTTTTAAGACTTTACGTGCTGTTGGAGTGTGAGCAGGGTAATATTTATGATTGGATTCAGGGAAACCGGCAGACCGGACTTGAGTCCTGGAGATGGGAAGTACAGTGCCGGCACTCTGAAGGAGGGATGTTATTGTTGCAGTTTTATAGCTCTAGTGTAAGCACGCCTCTGGCAAGACAGTAATGGAGTGAATGATGAAAGTTTTCCTTTTTCGGGCCACCCTGCCTTGGTGGGGAAACTGCCGATGTGTTAATAAAAAAATAATTATATATATTTTTTTTATTAACACATCGGCCATTCCACCAAGGCAGGTGGCCGAAAAGAAAACTTTCATCATCATTCACTCCATCACTGTCTTGCCAGAAGGGTGCTTTACACTACAGTTATAAAACTGCAACATTAACACCCTCCTTCAGAGTGCCGGCACTGTACTCCCATCTCCAGAACTCAAGTCCGGCCTGCCGGTTTCCTGAATCCCTTCATAAATGTTACTTTGCTCACACTCCAACAGCACGTCAAGTATTAAAACCATATGCCTCCATTCACTCCTATTAAATACGCTCACACATGCTTGCTGGAAGTCCAAGCCCTCGCACACAAAACTTCCTTTACCCCTCCTCTCCCAAACCTTTCCTAGGCCGACCCCTACCCCGCCTTCCCTCCACTACAGATTTATACACTCTCGAAGTCACTCTGTCTCGTTCCATTCTCTCTACATGTCCAAACCACCTCAACAACCCTCAGCTCTCTGGACAATCGTTTTGGTAATCCGCACCTCCTCCTAATTTCCAAACTCCGAATTCTCTGCATTATATTCACACCACACATTGACCTCAGACATGACATCTCCACTGCCTCCAGCCTCTCCTCGTTGCAACATACATCACCCATGCTTCACACCCATATAAGAGCGTTGATATAACTATACTCTCATACATTCCCTCTTACTTCCATGGACAAGGTTCTTTGTCTCCACAGACTCCAAAGTGCTCCACTCACCCTTTTTCCCTCATCAATTCTATGATTCACCTCATCCTTCATAGACCCATCCGCCGACATGTCCACTCCCAAATATCTGAATACATTCACCTCCTCCATACTCTCTCCCTCCAATCTGATATCCAATCTTTCGTCACCTATTCTTTTGTTATCCTCATCACCTTACTCTTTCCTATATTCACTTTCAATTTTCTTCTTTACACACCCTACCAAATTCATCCACCAACCTCTGCAACTTCTCTTCAGAATCTCCCAAAGCACAGTGTCATCAGCAAAAAGCAACTGTGACAACTCCCACTTTGTATTTGCTTCTTTATCTTTTAGCCCAACACCTCTTGCCAAGACCCTCGCATTCACTTCTCTTACAACCCCATCTATAAATATATTGAACAACCACGGTGACATCACACATCCTTGTCTAAGGCCCACTTTTACTGGGAAATAGTCCCCTTCCCTCCTACACACTCTAACCTGAGCCTCACTATCCTCATAAAAACTCTTCACTGCTTTCAGTAACCTTCCTCCTATTCCATACACCTGCAACATCTGCCACATTGCCCCCTATCTACCCTATCATACGCCTTTTCCAAATCCATAAATGCCACAAAACATCTTTACCCTTATCCAAATACTGTTCACCTATATGTTTCACTGTAAACACTTGGTCTACACACCCCTACCTTTCCTAAAGCCCCCTTGTTCATCTGCTATCCTGCTTTCTGTTTTACTCTTAATTCTTTCAATAATAACTCTACCATACACTTTACCAGGTACACTCAACAGACTTATTCCCCTATAATTTTGCACTCTCTTTTGTCCCCTTTGCCTTTATACAAAGGAACAATACACGATCTCTGCCAATCCCTAGGTACCTTACCCTCTTCCATACATTTATTAAATAATAGCACCAACCACTCCAAAATTATATCCCCACCTGCTTTTAACATTTCTATCTTTATCCCATCAATCCCAGCTGCCTTACCCTTTCATTCTACCCACTGCCTCACGAACTTCCCCTACACCCACAACTGGCTCTTCCACACTCCTACAAGATGTTATTCCTCCTTGCCCTACACACGAAATCACAGCTTCCTGTCTTCATCAACATTTAACAAATCCTCAAAATATTCTCTCCATCTTCCCGATACCTCTAACTCTCCATTTAATAACTCTCCTCTCCTATTTTTAACTGTCAAATCCATTTGTTCTCTAGGCTTCCTCAACTTATTAATCTCATTCCAAAACTTTTTCTTATTTTCAACAAAATTTGCTGATAACATCTCACCCTCTCTCATCTGCTCTCTTTTACATTGCTTCACCACTCTTTTAACCTCTCTTTTTCTCTCCATATACTCTTCCTCCTTGCATCACTTCTACTTTGTAAAAACCTCTCATATGCTAACTTTTTCTCCCTTACTACTCTCTTTACATCATCATTCCACCAATCGCTCCTCTTCCCTCCCGCACCCACTCGCCTGTAACCACAAACTTCTGCTGAACACACTAACACTACATTTTTAAATCTACCCCATACATTTTCGACCCCATTGCCTACACTCTCACTAGCCCATCTATCCTCCAATAGTTGTTTATATCTTACCCTAACTGCCTCCTCTTTTAGTTTATAAACCTTAACCTCTCTTTTACTTACTGATTCTATTTTCCTTGTATCCCATCTACCTTTTACTCCCACTGTAGCTATAACTAAAAGTGATCTGATATATCTGTGGCCCTCTATAAACATGTACATCCTGAAGTCTACTCAACAGTCTTTTATCTACCAATACATAGTCCAACAAACTACTGTCATTACGCCCTACATCATATCTTGTATACTTATTTATCCTCTTTTTCTTAAAATATGTATTACCTATAACTAAACCCCTTTCTATACAAAGTTCAATCAAAGGGCTCCCATTATCATTTACACCTGGCACCCCAAACTTACCTACTACACCCTCTCTGCATGTTTCTCCCACTTTAGCATTTAGGTCCCCTACCACAATTACTCTCTCATTTGGTTCAAAAGTTCCTATACATTCGCTTAACATCTCCCAAAATCTCTCTCTCTCCTCTACACTCCTCTCTTCTCCAGGTGCATACACGCTTATTATGACCCACTTTTCGCATCCGACCCTTATTTTAATCCACATAATCCTTGAATTTACACATTTATATTCCCTCTTTTCCTTCCATAACTGATCCTTCAACATTATTGCTACCCCTTCCTTAGCTCTAACTCTCTCAGATACTCCTGACTTAATCCCATTTATTTCTCCCCACTGAAACTCGCCTACCCCCTTCAGCTTTGTTTCGCTTAGGGCCAGGACATCCAACTTCTTTTCATTCATAACATCGGCAATCATCTCTTTCTTATCATCCACTACATCCACGCACATTCAGACAACCCAGTTTTATAAAGTTTTTCTTCTTCTCGTTTTTAGTAGATTTGTACAGGAGAAGGGTTACTAGCCCATTGCTCCCGGCATCTTAGTCGCCTCATACGACACGCATGGCTTACGGAGGAAAGATTCTTTTCCACTTCCCCATGGACAATAGAGAAAATAAAAAGAACAAGAGCTATTAAGAAAAAGAAGAAAAACCTAGATGTGTGTATGTATATATATGCATGTGTATGCCAGTGTAGTGTGGCCTAAAGTGTAAGTAGAAGTAGCTAGATATACCTGTTATCCAGCGTGTTTATGAGACAGAAAAAAGACACCAGCAATCCTACCATCATGTAAAACAGTTTCAGGTTTCTGTTTCACAGTCACTTGGCAGGACGGTAGTACCTCCCTGGGTGGTTGCTGTCTACCAACCTACTACCTATATATATATATATATATATATATATATATATATATATATATATAATGAACTCAGATTTTGTATGTACGCCACACAATCGTATAAAATTTCATGTTTTTCCTTTTTTTTGCTCTGTCTTTTAATCTCATGAAATTAATTATACACTAAAAAGCGAGTGCCCGTCATATTCCCGAGTCACCCTGATGTTTCAAAAATTTTTTATGAACCATTTTGTGTGGGGGTTATTTTCCTCTCCACCGAGCTGCACACAAAAGACCAGGTCGGAATAAATCAACAGGAAAAGATTGCCTCACTTGTGAAATAAATCTCAGGCATGGTGTTTTCCTCCGATATTTTCCAGCATGAGAGATTTATCAGAATACAAGAATATACAGTTTGTTCTTGGAATCATAGAGGGACGAGGATTTGCAGAAAGCAATTCCTCACAATTCTTAAAATTTCTGCTGGAAAAACTTCATGAATGATGGTTGTCTAGGATATTCTTCAAAGTGAAAGATGGCGCGTCAAAATACGTACATACCAATTCATGAATAATATCAGGTTCGAAAATGCATTTCCAAGCCGATCCAATTACTAAACATAAGCTGGTTTATATCTTTTCCGTTTCATATGTAATGTTTATCACGGAAGCGCCTCAAAATGAAAGATCATGTGACAGACACATTTGTCTTGGTCGTTACGTTATCAGACTTGTAGTTATGATCCACAAACTGAACCATCCTCGTAGAAGACGCGACAGGGAGAATGCTTCCTGCTGCCCGAATCATTCATATTTCTGGCAGCTTGTGTGAGACCTCGAGAGGGAAGTGATATAAGATGAAGTATACAAGTGGAAGGTCAAACTTTGTACTGGATTGCTATAAAGATAAGGAAATATAATTGTGGAGAGAAACACCACTGATGATAGAAGTTTTGAGACGAGAAGCGAAGTATGTGAAAGTGTGAAACTTAGAACGAATTTAGTAAAAATTAAAAAAAAATACATTGTGAAGGATAGAGAAGTCGGCGGAGGCGGCAGTGACAGGCGGCTCCGCCAGTTGACTAGCGTATTCACAATGCCATGATGGCCCGCTAGTTCAGCCTCCTGGCATGGTGGCTCCGCTGGTTTAGCTTCCTGGCATGGTGGCTCCGCTGGTTTAGCTTCCTGGCATGGTGGCTCCGCTGGTTTAGCCTCCTGGCATGGTGGCTCCACTGGTTCAGCCTCCTGGCATGGTGGCTCCGCTGGTTTAGCCTCCTGGCATGGTGGCTCCGCTGGTTCAGCCTCCTGGCATGGTGGCTCCACTGGTTCACTCGGGAAGTTCAGTGGGTTCTGCTCCTCTAAGTCTGCAGTGTCACGTCCTGCCTGAGCATCTTTATTTTAAAGTTCACTGCTCTGCTAGGGGAATATACTGGGATGTCAACTGGGAGGGATGGGGAAGATCTATGAGGCAAGGTATACATAATCCTGAGAGTGAGATAAGGGAGGGAAGGAGGGAAGAGTAGACGGAGGGACGATGAGAGAAAGGAACAGTAGGAACGAATGACAGAGTCATTTAAAATATATTTAATACATAATCCAGACAATGAGTGGAATTACATTTGCAATTTGTTTTTGCTTCCTCAGTGACATCATTAATTACATCATTCATTATATCATTCATTATATCATTCATTACACAATACGTGAATTTCTACATCATGGTGTGAGGAAAAACAATTATTTCAACAATTTCGTATTTAGGAAAATTTGCTTATTTGAAGAAATACGGTAAAACAAATACCCCAATCTCAGCAAATGTGCTGGTGAGAGAGGCACACACATTTTCTGGGAATAGCTGAGATATACTGTGTCGTGTAATGCGTCTCCTAAACTAGGTCTTTCTGTCCAGGAGCTTTTGCTCAACACCTCGTTATTTACCATTTTTTTGCGTCATTTTCCCCACCATCCTCTTGGTCTACTTCCTACCTCTCTCTCTTAGCCTTTATCCTCACTCCCAGCCTTCAGTCACTTCCGCGACTTCCGTTTTCTCTGTTATTCTTTAATTATTTTCTTCATTTTCGTAATCCTCTTAATTATTCTTCTCCTTTACTTCTTTTATCTGAATCTGGCTAATAAATGCTATGCTTCCAGTATTCCTTGGCCGTCTTTCTCTGATCTAAATTTATTTAATCCGTCACTACCACCCACGCACACTTGACAACCCCCCCACTCACACTTGACAACCCCCCCACTCACACTTGACAACCCCCCCACTCACACTTGACACCCACCCCCGTCAGACTTGACAAACCAAACCCTCAAACTTGACAACTAACCCCCCTTAACACCTGACAACTTCCCCTTCACTCTTCACTACCACCACCCCCTAATCTTAACTACCATCTCCTTACTCTTGACTACCATTCCACCACTCTCGACTACTACACCCTAACTTTTGACTACACCCTAACTTTTGACTACACCCTAACTTTTGACTACACCCTAACTTTTGACTACACCCTAACTTTTGACTACACCCTAACTTTTGACTACACCCTAACTTTTGACTACACCCTAACTTTTGACTACACCCTAACTTTTGACTACACCCTAACTTTTGACTACACCCTAACTTTTGACTACACCCTAACTTTTGACTACACCCTAACTTTTGACTACACCCTAACTATTGACTACACCCTTCCCTCACTCTTGATTACTTGTCCAACCGCTTACCTTCTCACTTCAACCCTCCCTCCATTCCATCCTTCCCAAATATTCAGTCCTCTTCTATTCTCCACCTCTGCATCTTCCCACCCCTCACTTTCTTTCATCTACCCTTCTACCTACCCTTCCTCCCACACCCCCAACTGACACCCCAACACAAAGGACAGGAAGGCATAAAGTCCCCAGGTCTAGACTCCGGGAAATTGGCTGTTCCTCCCACGGGCTTTTCTATATTTGGCACAGTAATTCCACCTCTCGAGACTCCAAAGTGCTGTTACGTCGACTCGAATTAAATTTGCGTAGAAAAGATGTCTTATTAGTTCAATTAATGCAACACACACAAGCATATATATATGCATATATATATATATATTATATATATATATATATATATATATATATATATATATATATATATATATATATAATAATATATATATATATATATAATATATATATATATATATATATATATATTATATATTGCAGATGTAGCAATGAAAACTCAAGCATCGTTGATGTTGATGGTGCTGTTAATGGTGTTGTTGATGCTGTTCATTCTTTATTTTCTGGTTTTCCTCTTTTCTTCTTTCGCTTGCTTTTGTGTGTGTATTGTTCTGCTTTCCTATTCTTTTTTTCTCACTGCTCCTCTAGCGCTCGCAAATACAGAGAATGTCGTCCACGCAATGAGTTAATAACACTTCGATATTTTTGGTGATGACACCCACAGCCTCCCTCGCCCCTGCCTTCAGCCTCCCTGCCCCTGCCTTCATCCTCTCACCCTGCCTTCAGCCTCCTCGCCCCTGCCTTCAGCCTCCCTCACCCCTGCCTTCAGCCTCCTCACCCTGTCTTCAGCCTCCTCACCCTTCCTTCAGCCTCCTCACCCTGCCTTCAGCCTCCCTCGCCCCTGCCTTCAGCCTCCCTCACCCTGCCTTCAGCCTCCCTCACCCTGCCTTCAGCCTCCCTCACCCCTGCCTTCAGCCTCCTCACCCCTGCCTTCAGCCTCCTCACCCCTGCCTTCAGCCTCCTCACCCTGCCTTCAGCCTCCTCCCCCTGCCTTCAGCCTCCCTCCCCCTGCCTTCAGCCTCCTCGCCCCTGCCTTCAGCCTCCCTCACCCCTGCCTTCAGCCTCCCTCACCCCTGCCTTCAGCCTCCCTCGCCCCTGCCTTCAGCCTCCCTCACCCCTGCCTTCAGGCTCCCTCGCCCCTGCCTTCAGCCCCCCTCACCCCTGCCTTCAGGCTCCCTCGCCCCTGCCTTCAGCCTCCTCACCCCTGCCTTCAGGCTCCCTCGCCCCTGCCTTCAGCCTCCCTCCCCTGCCTGCTCAGCCTCCCTCGCCCCTGCCTTCAGCTTCCTCGCCCCTGCCTTCAGCTTCCCTCGCCCCTGCCTTCAGCCTCCCTCGCCTCTGCCTTCAGCCTCCCTCACCCTGCCTTCAGCCTCCCTCACCCCTGCCTTCAGCCTTCCTCACCCCTGCCTTCAGCCTCCCTCACCCTGCCTTCAGCCTCCCTCACCCCTGCCTTCAGCCTCCCTCGCCCCTGCCTTCAGCCTCCCTCACCCCTGCCTTCAGCCTCCCTCACCCCTGCCTTCAGCCTCCCTCACCCCTGCCTTCAGCCTCCCTCACCCTGCCTTCAGCCTCCCTCCCCTGCCTTCAGCCTCCCTCACCCTGCCTTCAGCCTCCCTCACCCCTGCCTTCAGCCTCCTCACCCCTGCCTTCAGCCTCCTCACCCCTGCCTTCAGCCTCCCTCACCCCTGCCTTCAGCCTCCACTGCACCCCCCTGCCTTCAGCCTCCCTCACCCCTGCCTTCAGCCTCCCTCACCCCTGCCTTCAGCCTCCCTCGCCCCTGCCTTCAGCCTCCCTCACCCCTGCCTTCAGCCTCCCTCGCCCCTGCCTTCAGCCTCCTCACTACTGCCTTCAGCCTCCCTCGCCCCTGCCTTCAGCCTCCCTCGCCCCTGCCTTCAGCCTCCCTCGCCCCTGTCTTCAGCCTCCCTCGCCCCTGCCTTCAGCCTCCCTCACCCCTGCCTTCAGCCTCCCTCACCCCTGCCTTCAGCCTCCTTCACCCCTGCCTTCAGCCTCCCTCACCCCTGCCTTCAGCCTCCCTCACCCCTGCCTTCAGCCTCCCTCACCCCTGCCTTCAGCCTCCCTCACCCCTGCCTTCAGCCTCCCTCACCCCTGCCTTCAGCCTCCCTCGCCCCTGCCTTCAGCCTCCCTCACCCCTGCCTTCAGCCTCCCTCGCCCCTGCCTTCAGCCTCCCTCACTACTGCCTTCAGCCTCCCTCACCCCTGCCTTCAGCCTCCCTCGCCCCTGCCTTCAGCCTCCCTCGCCCCTGTCTTCAGCCTCCCTCGCCCCTGCCTTCAGCCTCCCTCACCCCTGCCTTCAGCCTCCCTCGCCCCTGCCTTCAGCCTCCCTCGCCCCTGCCTTCAGCCTCCCTCGCCCCTGCCTTCAGCCTCCCTCACCCCTGCCTTCAGCCTCCCTCGCCCCTGCCTTCAGCCTCCCTCGCCCCTGCCATGTCATCACTACGTTCTACCAGCTGTTGTCAATGCTGGAACTGTGTATTCAACCATAACCTAATACACAGTGCGCACTATATTAAAGCCTTTCTTTATTCAGGTCACTGAAAGTAGTTCTAAAATTTACTGACCTCGTATGTGTTTCTAGTAACGTCGTTTGACACCATTAACGTGTTGAGAGTTAGTTTCCCTATTGTGTGCTACCAGTAGTGAACTAGGGATTTATAAGGGATTAATAATATCGATGTGTGCATCTGATGTTTAAGAGAGTCTACCTGTGCTATTTATACGGGTTGTGTTATAGCTAGCAACAAACATGGAGTTATATGATGAGGAGTTTATAAGTTTCACAGCTATGGAGACTCGAGATGCTATTGGTCCAGTAAATATACAAAGAGTAGACAAAAAGCATCATGTAGACATATGGTATTATCTTGCTTACGGCTCAACTTGACGTGGGTCGACAAGATTGGTGTCTAATTTTTGTTTCAAGTTTAATTAAGTGGAATCACAGAGCAATTACTACCGAAATCTTTTATTAACTCAATCGTAAAATGTAAACATCGATAATTGGCTATGAGTTGCTTAATTAAGGTATAATTGGCGTAATCGTAACTTATTGGCGAGCTCCACGAACCACCGTCGTCTTGCTCTCTCAAAATTGGCGCAATTTGTGGCAGAATTTCATCCATAACGAAATTAAGAGTATTTTTATATTGAGTTGCCAGTATGAGTATGGAAGCTAAGTGTTACTTCAGTGTTGTAGTGGAGAGATGAATGCTATCCTGTGATGTATCTAGTACTGTTGTAGAGAGTTGAATGATATCCTGTGCTGTATCTAGTACTGTTGTAGAGTTGAATGATATCCTGTGCTGTATCTAGTACTGTTGTAGAGAGTTGAATGCTATCCTGTGCTGTATCTAGTACTGTTGTAGAGAGTTGAATGCTATCCTGTGCTGTATCTAGTACTGTTGTAGAGAGTTGAAGGCTATCCTGTGCTGTATCTAGTACTGCTGTAGAGAGTTGAATGCTATCCTGTGCTGTATCTAGTACTGTTGTAGAGAGTTGAATGATATCCTGTGCTGTATCTAGTACTGTTGTAGAGAGTTGAATGATATCATGTGCTGTATCTAGTACTGTTGTAGAGAGTTGAATGCTATCCTGTGCTGTATCTAGTACTGTTGTAGAGAGTTGAATGCTATCCTGTGCTGTATCTAGTACTGCTATAGAGAGTTGAATGCTATCCTGTGCTGTATCTAGTACTGTTGTAGAGAGTTGAATGCTATTCTGTACTGTATCTAGTACTGTTGTAGAGTTGAACGCTATTCTCTGCTGCAGTTTTGGTATTAATTTAAAGTAATTCTGTTTCATTTATCTGATTGATAATTTTAACTGTTTCTATTTTTTTAGCAATACTACTAGGCAGTTTATTCTACATATTCACAATCTAGTGCTAAACCAGTCTTTTCTTACATATTTCCTAAATTTGAATTTATCAGCTTCTAACCATTTCTCGAGTTCTATCACAGATATTTTTACCCTCTCATGTCTATCTTTGCTTTTCACTATTTTTTCAGAGAGTTTTCCCTTTCATTCAATATTTGTAAAATAAGATTCTTAATGAAAGCTATTAGCTTATCTCTATGTTTTCCATTTAATTTAGATCATGAAGCGTATGAACTAAACAAAGCTTTACAAATGATACCTGGAAGGATAGTATCACACTTCAATTTCAGTTAGCAATATTTTGTTATACAAAAACTATATTCGTAGGGCAATTGGCATTATTTGTGGCAGAATAGGTACTGCAAGGAGACTGTAGTGCCATTCGTTGACACCTGGAAGCTCTTCTGTGGGAAAGATGCCACATGCCAGGGTTGGGGCGCATTCATCATTATTTAATCATCCCTCATTAGTGGGTGTTCGTGGTTCAGTTGACAGCATTCTCAGTTCATAAACTAAGGGACCAGGGATTGCTCCCCGGCATGGATGAAACTTTTAGCATGTTTCTTTATCCCTGCTGCCCTTGCTGTTCACCTCCTAGCAGAAAGTAGGTACCTGGTGGGCGTGGGGTGGGGGAGAGGGGGTTCGAACATTGAAGGACCCCTGTGGAGAAAAGATCAACAGTGACGCACGGCCTTTATTAGGTTTTCCTGGGTGACTAACCCAACGGGTTAAAAATCCGAACAACAATTTTATCTTCTCTCCCTATACTCTGCCTTCCATATATCATTTTTACATTTTTGAAAACTTGTCATGTGCTACCATTTTCTCTTGACCTCATCATTCCACCAACTAGAGTTATTTCAGTCGCTGCATGATCCAAGGTTTCCCCGTAATTGTAGATTATTCCAGTCATTCCAGAATTATGGGGATGGGCTCAATAAGTTTCATTAAAGGACATCTGCACATTCTAATTGTTCCTAGAATCTGCCACTCGTTACCGTACACAAATGTTCAAAATTTGAATCCGATAGGATGAAGGGTTCTCGAGTTCTGAGCCAAATGAAATAAAGTATGAAGAAAAATAAAAGGTAATTCAGGCAACCACATACAGGTGAAAGTGATTTATTATGTATCCCTTCGGGGATACCTAATAAATCACTTTCCCACCTGCACCTCTCCTATAACCACAAACCTCTACTGTACAGCCCTGCATGATCCTCTCTTCACATGTACCCTCTCTAGCTCACCTTTTAATAATCCACCCACTAACTGCTTCCCTTTTGGCTCATTCGCTTTTATATCTCTTTTGCCCGCTGATACTTTTCTTGTATTCCATCTGCTTCTCACTTTTACTATAATTATCACTAAATAATGATCTGACATATCACTCGCTCCATTAAAAACACGCACTTCCACAAGTCTACCTACCAACCTTCTATCCACCAGTACATAGGCTAGTAAACTGTTGCCATTAAACTCTTTAGCATGCATCGTACACTATTTTATCCTCTTCTTAAAATAAGAATTTCCTATTACTAAACTTCTTTCCATACATAATTCAATTAAGAGACTCCATTATCATTTGCCTTTGGCACTACAAACTAACATACTGTACATATGCCACCATCTACAGCAGTCTCTCCCAATTTAGCATTTAGGTCACACACAACAACAATTAATACGTCACTTGCGTCAAAACATAATAAACTTTCGCTTAATCAACACCTCCCAAAATCCCTTCCCTGACATGAGACCGACCTGGCCGCGGTAGAAGAGACGAGTGACTCCCAGAGGTAACTCTGGTACACTACTCACGCCCCCAGGAACACTTATCATAACCCACTTCTTAATACCTACCTTTATCCTAATCCACACAGTTCTGGATAATAAATTTAAACACAAAATGTCAGATATTCGTATGATATTAATGGGTTTTATATACCTCAGTTTAATGTCACACTAGAAAAAAAAAAAAACTAAGCCAAACGTCCTGTAAAAAAAAACTGAGGTAATTTAATTTCTAGTGGGCGGAATAACACTTAAATTTTCAGGAGGTTTGACCTGCCGAGCGGGAGAACAGGATAGCGGGAGAACATGGATACCGGGAGAACATGGATAGCGGGAGAACATGGATAGCGGGAGAACATGGATACCGGGAGAACATGGATGCGTTCAACATTCCACTTGTTCAAGTGTTTCAAGCCGGTATGTTTAATATATTCTTTGAACATTCTTACACCAATGACACTGCCATTAGTGTTACAATAAGGGCCACTATGACACGTAATAAGGGCCACTATGACGCACGTAATAAGGGCCATTATGACACATGTAATAAGAGCCACTATGACACACGTAATAAGGGCCACTATGACACACGTAATAAGGGCCACTATGACTCACGTAATAAGGGCCATTATGACACAGTAATAAGAGCCACTATGACACACGTAATAAGGGCCACTATGACACACGTAATAAGGGCCACACTAGTGCAATGTATTAACTCTCTCTTTTGTATCAAGACTCACCTGCGACAGGTCAACTAATTACTGATGCAACACCTGGACAGCTTGGTGCCAGGGGGAAGCCAATCACTGTCTGTTTGCTCGGTGATTACCCTGAGGGGTGAAGGTGAGGGGGAAATGAGGGAGAGGGTGATAGAAGGCGAGGGAAAGTGAAACAGAGAGAGAATTGAGAGTGAGAATTAAGGCAAATGATAAGATATATGAAATCTTAAGAGTGCATCCACATTTTGTACAAAATTTAGATGTTAACTTGAGATTTTAACTTAATAAATGATCAGTGTTTACGGTAGCAACGATAAGATACTAGAAATTTCTTGAACTTCTCTCTATATATTGTATTGCTAACAACAAAATCGTAGTAAACAGGTGATATCACAATATTCAAAATAACCACTGTGAAAAAAGTGAAATTTTGCGTATGTAGATTTGCTATGTGAATTAATTGTGATATATTAAGTGACTAATATCTCTAAAAGCAGTACTGTAATTAGGTCCAGTGGGGTCCGACAAAGACATTGTGACCTGTGTCATCCTCTTATTCTTGTTACCACTCACAGGATGAACAAGTGGTGTTACCACTCACAGGATGAACAAGTGGTGTTACCACTCACAGGATGAACAAGTGGTGTTACCACTCACAGGATGAACAAGTGGTGTTACCACTCACAGGATGAACAAGTGGTGTTACCACTCACAGGATGAACAAGTGGTGCACAATAAGTCACTCAGGCGGCACTAAATATAATATCGAGGGGAGGGGAGGGGAGGGTGAAGGAAGAAGAAAGTGAGGGGAGGGGAGACATCGGAGGGGAGGGAAGTTGAGGGTGAACGGAGGTAAGCTGTGAGCAAGGGAAGGAACGTGGTGATGAAGGACAGAGGAAATTACTGAAGACGGAGAGAGTTGAGTGGTGAGGGAGAGGCGAAATTAGTGCACGGTAAGGACAGATAAAGGTGTGTAGCAGCAGGGAAAAGAAACAGGGAAGGATCTCAAAATAGTAAGGAATGAGGACTATTATATTTATGAATTTATGAAAAGGAAGGGGAAACGTCAGAAAGAAAGGAGGAAAGTGGATGGTGGAGATGGAGGAAGAAAGAAGTGTGTGTAGTATATATATATATATATATATATATATACTATATAAATGAGAGAGTAATTGTGGTAGGGGACCTAAATGCTAAAGTGGGAGAAACATGCAGAGAGGGTGTAGTAGGTAAGTTTGGGGTGCCAGGTGTAAATGATAATGGGAGCCCTTTGATTGAACTTTGTATAGAAAGGGGTTTAGTTATAGGTAATACATATTTTAAGAAAAAAAGGATAAATAAGTATACAAGATATGATGTAGGGCGTAATGACAGTAGTTTGTTGGACTATGTATTGATAGATAAAAGACTGTTGAGTAGACTTCAGGATGTACATGTTTATAGAGGGGCTACAGATATATCAGATCACTTTTTAGTTATAGCTACAGTGGGAGTAAAAGGTAGATGGGATACAAGGAAAATAGAATCAGTAAGTAAAGAGAGGTGAAGGTTTATAAACTAAAAGAGGAGGCAGTTAGGGTAAGATATAAACAACTATTGGAGGATAGATGGGCTAGTGAGAGTGTAGGCAATGGGGTCGAAAATGTATGGGGTAGATTTAAAAATGTAGTGTTAGAGTGTTCAGCAGAAGTTTGTGGTTACAGGCGAGTGGGTGCGGAGGGAAGAGGAGCGATTGGTGGAATGATGATGTAAAGAGAGTAGTAAGGGAGAAAAAGTTAGCATATGAGAGGTTTTTACAAAGTAGAAGTGATGCAAGGAGGGAAGAGTATATGGAGAGAAAAGAGGGTTAAAAGAGTGGTGAAGCAATGTAAAAAGAGAGCAGATGAGAGAGTGGGTGAGATGTTATCAGCAAATTTTGTTGAAAATAAGAAAAAGTTTTGGAATGAGATTAATAAGTTGAGGAAGCCTAGAGAACAAATGGATTTGACAGTTAAAAATAGGAGAGGAGAGTTATTAAATGGAGAGTTAGAGGTATCGGGAAGATGGAGAGAATATTTTGAGGATTTGTTAAATGTTGATGAAGACAGGAAGCTGTGATTTCGTGTGTAGGGCAAGGAGGAATAACATCTTGTAGGAGTGTGGAAGAGCCAGTTGTGGGTGTAGGGAAGTTCGTGAGGCAGTGGGTAGAATGAAAGGGTAAGGCAGCTGGGATTGATGGGATAAAGATAGAAATGTTAAAAGCAGGTGGGGATATAATTTTGGAGTGGTTGGTGCTATTATTTAATAAATGTATGGAAGAGGGTAAGGTACCTAGGGATTGGCAGAGAGCGTGTATTGTTCCTTTGTATAAAGGCAAAGGGGACAAAAGAGAGTGCAAAAATTATAGGGGAATAAGTCTGTTGAGTGTACCTGGTAAAGTGTATGGTAGAGTTATTATTGAAAGAATTAAGAGTAAAACAGAAAGCAGGATAGCAGATGAACAAGGGGCTTTAGGAAAGGTAGGGGTGTGTAGACCAAGTGTTTACAGTGAAACATATAGGTGAACAGTATTTGGATAAGGGTAAAGATGTTTTTGTGGCATTTATGGATTTGGAAAAGGCGTATGATAGGGTAGATAGGGGGCAATGTGGCAGATGTTGCAGGTGTATGGAATAGGAGGAAGGTTACTGAAAGCAGTGAAGAGTTTTTATGAGGATAGTGAGGCTCAGGTTAGAGTGTGTAGGAGGGAAGGGGACTATTTCCCAGTAAAAGTGGGCCTTAGACAAGGATGTGTGATGTCACCGTGGTTGTTCAATATATTTATAGATGGGGTTGTAAGAGAAGTGAATGCGAGGGTCTTGGCAAGAGGTGTTGGGCTAAAAGATAAAAAGCAAATACAAAGTGGGAGTTGTCACAGTTGCTTTTGCTGATGACACTGTGTTTTGGGAGATTCTGAAGAGAAGCTGCAGAGGTTGGTGGATGAATTTGGTAGGGTGTGTAAAAGAAGAAAATTGAAAGTGAATATAGGAAAGAGTAAGGGATGAGAATAACAAAAAGAATAGGTGACGAAAGATTGGATATCAGATTGGAGGGAGAGAGTATGGAGGTGGTGAATGTATTCAGATATTTGGGAGTGGACATGTCGGCGGATGGGTCTATGAAGGATGAGGTGAATCATAGAATTGATGAGGGAAAAGGGTGAGTGGAGCACTTCGGAGTCTGTGGAGACAAAGAACCTTGTCCATGGAAGTAAAGAGGGAATGTATGAGAGTATAGTTATACCAACGCTCTTATATGGGTGTGAAGCATGGGTGATGAATGTTGCAACGAGGAGAAGGCTGGAGGCAGTGGAGATGTCATGTCTGAGGTCAATGTGTGGTGTGAATATAATGCAGAGAATTCGGAGTTTGGAAATTAGGAGGAGGTGCAGGATTACCAAAACGATTGTCCAGAGAGCTGAGGAGGGGTTGTTGAGGTGGTTTGGACATGTAGAGAGAATGGAACGAGACAGAGTGACTTCGAAGTGTATAAATCTGTAGTGGAGGGAAGGCGGGGTAGGGGTCGGCCTAGGAAAGGTTGGAGGGAGGGTAAAGGAAGTTTTGTGTGCGAGGGCTTGGATTTCCAGCAAGCATGTGTGAGCGTATTTGATAGGAGTGAATGGAGGCATATGGTTTTAATACTTGACGTGCTGTTGGAGTGTGAGCAAAGTAACATTTATGAAGGGATTCAGGAAACCGGCAGGCCGGACTTGAGTTCTGGAGATGGGAAGTACAGTGCCGGCACTCTGAAGGAGGGTGTAAATGTTGCAGTTTTATAACTGTAGTGTAAAGCACCCTTCTGGCAAGACAGTGATGGAGTGAATGATGATGAAAGTTTTTCTTTTTCGGGCCACCCTGCCTTGGTGGGAATCGGCCGATGTGTTAATAAAAATAATAAAAAAATATATATATATATATATATATATATATATATATATTATATATATATATATATATATATATATATAATATGTGTGTGTTTGTGTGTAATTTAGCACACTGGACGTCTCCCACAGAGGTAGGGTGACCCGAAAAACAGAAATCATCTTCACCATCATTCATTCACTGTCTGGCCAGAAGCGTGATAGCCCTATGAACTACAACATCCCAACTCCTTCAGAGTGTAGTTATTGTTTCTTCCACTTCCAGGACTCGAAACCGGCTAACTGGTTTCCCTGAATCCTTTCATAAATGTTATCTTGCTCACACTCCTAGAGCACTCCTATCTAACGTGCTCACAGACGTCTGTTGGATGCCTATTGGTTAGCCCAAGAGCTGAATTCAACACTATCTTTTTTCACCTACAAGCTTCCCTACCGCTTTCGTCAATTCCTTTGATTACCTTTTATCTTCATGTATCTAACTTTTCCCTAATTTTCCTTTCTGTTTTTTTCTGTCTCGTCCAGACATCTCCCTACTTGTGTACCTTACATCGTCTTCCAGCCTGCTTCTCTGCCTCTCCGTCTAGACTTGATGTCACACATAAGCCGCATTAAATCTGGGTTGTGTTATCTGCTGCTGGCAACAATATTTCTGGGTCAGGCCATGGAGACTCACCTGGGAATTATAGCGGTAAGCTTCTTTATCCCCACCCACCACAGACTCCCTGTTCCATTCTCATCACTCTTCCCTCCCTCTCCTCCATTATTACTTAACTCCCTCCCTATGTTATCTTCAGCTCCTTCATTCTTCCCTTACCCGCTTAACTGCCCTAACCATTCTCTCCCGCTTTTCCGCTCATTTTCTCTCTGTTTTTGCTTACCATTCTCATCATTCTTTGAAGAATATTTCATAGTATAAATGTAATCCATTCATATTTATGATATGAAATATACTGCATTAAAACGTTTTTTTCTGCAAGAGACGTTCGAATTACATGTTAATAATAGTCTTCAATCTATATCGCAACTATTCCAAATATATTTTAAAGACCAGCAAGCTTAGGCTTGATGCCGTCCTTCCAGTGGAGAAAAAGGAGGATGCTGGAAGACTACTGCTACTATTCCTATTACTAATATTACTACCACTACTATACTACTACTAATTTTGCCTCGCTTCACTCCCCTTTCTGTCTCTTGTGCCACTAGCACTACTACCCCCACTTACTACTACTTCCACTACCAGCATTACCTCTACCACTACTCCCCCACTTCTTTCTCTCTTTGTCCCGTCTCTGTCCTCTCATATATATACTGGCTTCCTGACCTCCGTGTGTTACTGTGACTATAACAATAGCTTCTTTCTCCTATGTTGGGGTTATTTGTGTACTGCCAGATGACTAATACAGAGATCACGTGGATGAAAAACATATTTATGACCCGATATTAGCGAACCTTCTGTTTCTTGGCAATTATATTATTTTAATATCAAATCATCTCGTCCAAATAAAAATATTTAATACAATTATTTACTGAACACTGGATTACTTTTTTTTTCTAGCACAAATAATATTAAAACAACAAAAAAGTGTTTTTGTTGTTGTTGTTCAACTGAACATGTTTAATAAATTCAATAAATAAAAATCATTAATAATTATATTGCAGGTTCTGAAGTTTTCAGCTTGAAACCGGTTTCTCTGAATTCCTTCTAAGACATTATCTTTTAAGACATTATCTTTTAAGACATTATCTTTTAAGACATTATCTTTTAAGACATTATCTTTTAAGACATTATCTTTTAAGGCATTATCTTTTAAGACATTTCCTTGCTCACACGTCAAATTTCATTAAAAAAAAAATTATAATTTTAAAACATTTGTCTTTTTTACTATAATATTTTGGTAGGGATGCATTATAGTATAGAAACAACATGTGTTGGGAGGAAAAACTCAACTTGGCCAGAACATGTCCACATCTGGAACTGATGCTATTCCTTTACTCGGAGGCAGTTGTGTACGAGTCTTGTGTGGATTAATGCTAATTTAGTGTAGTGTGTGTTTCTCCGCCAGACCTGTATACCATATGCATGATGAGAGTTTATTACGTTGTACAACCACGTAATGGAAGGTAACAGTATAACCCAAGCAGCTGATGAATATATTCTGGGACTGTTGGAGCAATATTATGTTTCAGAGGCAAACGTTAATGTACATTTGCTGTGTTATACCTCGTGGTGCTCATATATATTTCTAATTTTGATAATCTTATATTATATAATTAGTGACTCATTTTAGTTTGCAAACTTTTATATATATATATATATATATATATATATATATATATATAGGCTGGGGTTCACCTCTGGTACAAATTGTGGGACCCATAGTCTCGGAGAAGTGGATAAAAAGGCTTCAAGGAAGAATATTTGGATTTCTTCCTGAAGCAAAGCAAAGTAAAACAAACGATTTTCCGAGTTTCAGGACAAATAGGAAGCTAAATAGCCAACACAAAGGAGCAATCACAAGCAAGGTATCCATAGTCAAGGATCTATAAAAAACGAAATTATCAGTTTTAAAGATGAAAACAATTATAACAATAATAATAATAATAATAATAAAAACTAATTTTATATCAATTAATTATAAATCTAAAGTGCAATAAACTGAAGGTTCCTACTTAGCACAGTATTTCGGTAAAGTACTCTTTGCAATAAAACTCACAGGGAAGGCACACTTAGCAAGCTCTTCAACTGAGAGCTTCATGGAATGTTTCATCTGGAAGCTTTTGGATAAAACAGATACTTCTGTGCCAGACATGAGAGCCAAACTGTGGCCTAGCTTGGTACTCACACTGCGTTGGTACTCTGTGTTGATACCCAGTGTGTACTGATACTCTTGTGTGAGTTGGTGTAATGTTTATGATGGTTCTCTCAGTGTGTTGGTACTTTTTGTGGTTTGGATGCATACATGCATGCATATATACATACATACTCCAGTATTTGTGTATACAATTGCAGAGAAACATATTTTATATTTCATGAACGCTAAATCCGTGTGAGTTATTCAGCACCGTGTGGGGTTGTGGCTCTATCCTACGTCTGTTTACCTCTGCCCGGTCACTGACTAGTCAGACTGTTGCTGATGACCTAGTAGCAGTCTTGTGCCTTGTTAGAACAAAGCACAAGACTGCAGATGAAAGACTGAGTTCAGTAATACAGTAAAATACTGGGAGATAAAAAGGGGGCAAAGAATATAAAAGAGAAGAAGGCGACACAGTCACTTTGAATACAGTTAGCTTCCACGCTCGCTAGACAGTGGATTTCTTCTTTTCACAAAAATCAACTTTCAATTTCTGCTTAAACTTTTAAAAGTTTTGCTCCTCAGGGAGTGGCCTGTCTCAGTCCATCTTTTTCTTTCCTTTGAGGCAGTCTGTCCTGAATGTTAACCATTCCTCACTTTCAGTACAGTATCCAACATACTCTCTGCAATACTTGATGATTGATGATGTGGAAAATTTTCTGCTGTAAGTATATATAAGAATTGCAATCTCTCGTTATGAGAGGCAGAGGATTTCATCGGTGAGATAGATTCCTGTCATTGAGATTAGAACCTAGACTATCATCTCTCTGCAGTAAAGGAGTTAATAGTTCATGCAGTACTTTATTTGTCAGTCATTTAATGGATAAGTGAATACAAAATAACAGCAGCAAGTGGACGGAGGATCGAGCTTCCGCGATTCCTTGCGATGAATACACTAAATTTAGCGCTTCACTTAGGTGTAAAAAAATAATTTAATAGCCTACTTTAATTATTTTAAAGGAAAATTAAACGTAATTCTAACCAACTATAATTTAGTGTTTAGCAAGATTCATGGCAAATTATCTTGGTTATAAAAATGATATTCTAAATTTGTTGAACGACATCATATACGTACATAGCAGAGCACCAGACAATGACACTCTTAAAGTATACAGGAAGGCCACAGTTTACACCCACACCACAACACAGCAGCTAAGGGAGTAGTGAGTAGTTTCTTCCTCCACTTACATCAAGTTCTGCTTTTCTCGAAACAGAATTCAGCATCTATCGTGTCTTTACACGCCTACAAGTTCTTTACCCGTGACTGCAGACAGTCCAATCAATCCTAAGCGCCACGTCTACAATGTACACCATGAAGAGATACTAGGTCCTTCCTTGTGGTGATGTGTCCGATAATTCACTTTCACACTACGACAGCCAGCAATATACTTAATCATACAAAACTACCAATGTCTTGTTCTCAGACATTTCTGACAACTTGCGTCTTGTTCTCTGACACACATGTCAACCAGCGTCGTGTTCTCTGACATGCATGAGAACCAGCGTCTTGTTCTCTGACATGCATGACAACCAGCGTCTTGTTCTCTGACATGCATGTCAACCAGCGTCTTGTTCTCTGACATGCATGACAACCAGCGTCTTGTTCTCTGACATGCATGACAACCAGCGTCTTGTTCTCTCATAATGCTGCATGAGAAGATAATTTATCATGCAGGTAAAGCAGTGGTTAGTGGAGGGGGAGGCAGCCCTCTAGCACCCAGGTAATGGCTTTAATTACCAACGGTAGAGGGAAGGTGAAAGGTCACGTACCATTACTGAACCCAGCAGCCGCTCGTGTGCCTCTCCCTCCCTTACCCCTTCCGTCCACACACACGCACACACACACACACACACACAGAGGAGCTATGAATCGACCCCTGCAACCACAACTAGGTGAGTACACACACACACACACACACACACACACGTACCAACACACACATGTACCAACACGTAAGGGACACTACCAGAGAGAGAGGAGAGGACGAACCAGCGAGACTGGACTTAGTATTCACCCTGAGTAGTGCAGATATTGAGGACATCACACATGAAAGCCCCCTTGGGGCCAGTGATCACATGGTTCTAAGTTTCGAATACATAGTAGAGTTACAAGTGGAAGGAGAAGCAGGAAGGGCTGCACGAATGAAGCCAAACTACAAGAAAGGTGAATATGTGGGCATGAGGAACTTCCTGCATGGAGTTCAGTGGGACAGAGAGATGGCAGGGAAGTCAGTAGACGTGATGATGGAATATGTGACAACAATTTGCAAGGAAGCTGAGGAGAGGTTTATACCCAAGGGTAACAGGAGAAGCGAAAAAGACAGGATGAGACCATGGTTCACCCAAAGGTGCAGGGAAGCCAAAACCAAGTGTACAAGGGAATGGAAGAGGTACAGAAGGCAAAGAACCCCGGAGAATAAGGAGAGCAGTCGTAGAGCCAGAAATGAATATGCACAGATCAGAAGGGAGGCCCAAAGACAGTACGAGAATGACATAGCAGCGAAAGCCAAATCTGACCCAAAGCTGCTGTACAGCAACATCAGGAGGAGAACAACAGTCAAGGACCAGGTGATCAGGCTGAGGAAGGTAGGAGGGAAGGTCACAAGAAATGACCGTGAAGTGTGTGAGGAGCTCAACATGAGATTCAAAGAGGTGTTCACAGAGGAGATAGAAGGGCCTCCAGAAAGGAGGAGAGGTAGGGTACACCATCAGGTACTGGACACAATACACACAACTGAGGAGGAAGTGAAGAGTGAAGAGGCTTCTAAGCGAGCTAGATACCTCAAAGGCGATGGGGCCGGATAACATCTCTCCATGGGTCCTGAGAGAGGGAGCAGAGGAGCTATGTGTACCCTAACAATGATCTTCAACACATCTATCGAAACAGGGCAACTACCTGAGGTATGGAAGACAGCAAATGTAGTTCCAATTTTTAAAAAAAGGAGACAGGAACGTAGCACTAAACTACAGACCAGTGTCACTGACATGTATAGCATGCAAGGTCATGGAGAAGATAGTCAGGAGAAGAGTGGTGGAGCAACTAGAAAGGAATGAGCTTATCAACGACGGCCAACACGGTTTTAGGGACGGGAAATCCTGTGTCACAAACCTACTGGAGTTCTACGACAGGGTGACAGCAATAAGACAAGAGAGAGAGGGGTTGGTAGTTTGCATATTCTTGGACTGTAAGAAGGCGTTTGACACAGTTCCACACAAGAGATTAGTGCAAAAGTTGGAGGACCAGGCAGGGGTAACAGGGAAGGCACTACAATGGATCAGGGAATACCTGTCAGGAAGACAGCAGCGAGTCATGGTACGTCGTCAGCTGTCAGAGTGGGCACCGGTGACGAGCGGGGTTCCACAGGGGTCAGTCCTGGGACCAGTGCTGTTTCTGGTATTTGTGAACGACATGACGGAAGGAATAGACTCCGAAGTGTCCTTGTTTGCAGATGATGTGAAGTTGATGAGAAGAATTCAGTCGGACGAGGACCAGGCAGAACTACAAAGGGATCTGGACAGGCTGCAAGCCTGGTCCAGCAATTGGCTCCTGGAGTTCAACCCCACCAAGTGCAAAGTCATGAAGATTGGGGAAGGGCAAAGAAGACCGCAGACGGAGTACAGCCTAGGGGGCCAGAGACTGCAAACCTCAATCAAGGAAAAAGACCTTGGGGTGAGTATAACACCAGGTACATCTCCTGAGGTGCACATCAACCAAATAACTGCTGCAGCATATGGGCGCCTAGCAAACCTAAGAACAGCATTCCGACATCTTAATAAAGAATCGTTCAGGACCCTGTACACTGTGTACGTTAGGCCCATACTGGAGTATGCAGCACCAGTTGGAACCCACACCTAGCCAAGCACGTGAAGAAGCTCGAGAAAGTGCAAAGGTTTGCAACAAGACTAGTCCCGGAGCTAAGGGGTATGTCCTACGAGGAGAGGTTAAGGGAAATCGACCTGACGACACTGGAGGACAGGAGAGATAGGGGGGACATGATAACAACATATAAGATACTGAGAGGAATTGACAAAGTGGACAGAGACAGAATGTTCCAGAGATGGGACACAGCAACAAGGGGACACAGTTGGAAGTTGAAGACTCAGATGAAACACAGAGATGTTAGGAAGTATTTCTTCAGTCACAGAGTGGTCGGGAAGTGGAATAGTTTAGGAAGTGATGTAGTAGAGGCAGGCTCCATACATAGCTTTAAGAAGAGGTATGATAAAGCTCATGGCGCAGGGAGAGTGACCCAGTAACGGCCAGTGAAGAGGCGGGGCCAGGAGCTATGAATCGACCCCTGCAACCACAACTAGGTGAGTACAACTAGGTGAGTACACGGACACCCCATTTTTTTCTCTCCACCCAGTACACATATACTAGTGCACACTAGTTTACCTTCCAACAAGCTGTGATATTTCCGTCAATCCAGTAAACCAGAATAACTGAGAATTCTTTTCATCAAAGAATACAACTTTTTCCAATAGCATCATTCTCTACTTCGGGTAACAAAGCAACAACAAGAAATTTTCTCATATTTCGGACGTTCAAGAGTCTCACCATACTCGAAAGTATTCCTAATATTATTTGATATAAGACTTTGATTATTCTCGGAAACTATGAGAGAACTCGGTTCGTATATTTTAGGAAAAAAATTTCAGTATGTAAGAAATACAACTATTAAAAAAGAGGGATTCATTTTTTAAACATAAAGTATTATGTGTTAATTCTGGGACAATAGGGAGCGGAAGGACAAGACTTTTTTGAGAGCACATAGCTGCTGTACAGTCCCTCGCAGTTACTGGACTGCCACCTCTGGCCATCAGTAACTTTCCATATCACACAGTGTATTCCTGTCTCCTCCAGCAGCATCCCGTTCAAACCAGCCTTAACGAATATTCCCATCCTGTCTAAATTGTCACTTCCAATCTGGTCCAGCCACTTCCCGTCTGATTCATAAACTTTCTGTGACACTTTCAGTCACATCTAATCAATTCATGTTTCGTCTAGTCACTGCATCGTCACACCCAATCAATGAATACTTCCGTGCGGCCACTTTCCATCCCACTCGGTCACTGCTTCGTCCTCATTCGTGCAGTCACAGAGAGAAAAAGAAACCTCTAAGAAAACTGCACGTACTTTGAGGAAGATATTTCGTCTCATCCAGACCCTTCAGCGTCGCATCCAAACACTGTACTCCTGTCCAATTATTTCTGTCTCACCCGCCCATTATCTGGTGAAACTGTCTTACGTTAAAAAACAGGTTTAGTGAAGTAGTTTAGGGAAAACCCTCTCTCAGGGGGCTTCCTAATGACAGATAATCTGAGTATTTTCAGATAATTCTGCTTCTATATTTCCGTTCCTCGAGGAAATCATCTCTCTGGTCTGTTGACGGAGGAATCTCAAGAGAAATGTTTGCACGAGAGAAGTTGGCAAACAAATATTTTCGTGGAATAAAAATCTCTTATTCTGGGTTCTTAGTTATTCATTTTTTTGCCCTTAGCTCTCGCGCACTTCATTTAATGTTGAAGTAACAATTTTTCTTGATTCTTTACGTGATATGCTTCATTTTGGTTAAAAGGAGGACACCCAAATGTAGCTCTATGAAAGTAACTTATAATATGACCCAAAGTGTAGCTCAGTGAAGACAGCCAGTGGGTTTGGCTTTATTAATGCATCATAACGGTAGCCTATAGGAGGGCACTAAAATAGGAACCAAGGTGGAAAAGTCTTCTAAAGGCCCCAAGGAATATAGTCTTAGGTTAGGTTAGGTTTAGCTTCAAGGAAGGGTGGGGACTATGGCAAGATGCTTTATTAAGAAAATATACTTGAAGTCACAAAATATTGGGTGAAAAGTTGTACAGATAAAGTATTCCCCTGCACGTGTCTTTTTTCATCACCTAATCACAAGGAAACAGTCTTAGCGAGATCTTGAAGGAGATAATATATGAGAGGGCCAAGAAGCTGCATCGTTAGGTCTCGAGTGAGAGGCCCAAGAATGTGCCCTCCGGAAGGGTCACAAAACTGTTGAGTCTTCCTTCATGAAGGCTTAAGTGTAACTTTCATGAGACTGTTTCCTGGAAGGTTTCATCTATAGCTCCACGGGTCTGTCAACTGAAGGTTTTAAAGATTCCCATGTATGAACCTCGAGAGTGGGTTAAACAGACTGCTCATAGAAATCACAGGTGATGAAATGATATCAGGTAGTCTCTCTCACCAGCAAGAGGAAGAAATGAAGGTGGGGAGTGAAGATAAGCGAGGAAATGTTGAAGAAAGCGGTAGACTAGCGCAAAGGGAAACTTTTTAGACAGCAGATAGTATGGAAACGTATACTGTATTGGTGTAGGCAGCAGGCGCCTTCACCTGGTCGTGGAAAGAGAGAGAGAGTTAGAGGAAGAAATTATCAACAATGAAAGGAAGTCATGAAAAAAATAAAAGAAGAGAGAGAAAGGATAAATAGAGACGAAAGGGAGAGCGAGGAATGAAGTGATACTCTCAGACCATCTCCGCCAGTGTACTTATAAAACCTTCTGGGAAGCATACCATTGTCGTTGATCTGCATTTTTCATGAAGCAGGTGGTGGGGAGAAGGGAACTGTTGAGGAGGGCGAGGACGACCGGGTTATAGCAGTCTGGGAGAGAAGAAAATGGGAAGACAAGTGTTTGAATATTACGGCGAGGGAAGAAGTAGGTAGGTTATGGGTATGGCAAGGTACAGGAAAATGTAAGAGAAGAAAGTTTAACATGATACAGAAGAGATACAAGAGAAGTGCAAGAAAAGGTGGAAAAGAATAGGGTTACGAGATGTAAATGCATTAAACAAAGGTGAAAAGGGAAAAGGAAAAGAAATTTAAGTAAAAAACACAATTACGATAAAGTGGAGACCAGTAATGTTAAAGACAGAAGAGGGAAAAGGAAAGTGTGCATGAGGGAATTGAGGAAAGCGTGTGTGCGAGAAAGAGAGGAGATAATTACAAGAGACGAGGGATGAATTAAAATATATATGTGTATATATATATATATATATATATATATATATATATATATATATATATATATATATATGTCGTGCCGAATAGGTAAATCTTGCGATTTTGGCTTAAATAGCAACGCTCTTTTTGCCGAACAAGGCAAGCGAAAATTTGGGTATGCAATAATTTCGCGAAAATCATTCTGAACCTAACGAAAAAAAAATATATTTCATTGTGCTTGTTTATTAAATTATTATAAACTAAATTAAATTGCGCTTGTTATAATAAGGTTAGGTAAGTTTTCTAAGGTTCTTCTGGTATAAAATTATTAATTTTTACATTAACATAAATTAAAAAAAAAACTTTAAACGTATAAGAGAAAATTTTAGGACTTAATTTTAAATGAGTTCTTGCTAATTGACCAGTTTTACCTATTCGGCACGACACACACACACACACACGATTGAATAAGTATCTAAGAAGGATCGTCTTAATATGGGTTCCTCAAAACTAAGAAAAAGTAACGTATGGCGGAGGTTCATTGTGAAACCAAGTGTACAGCAGAGGTGGAATGTCAGGTCACTGTATCAATGACCACTGTTTATCACGGCTGGTCTCTGAGGTGTAGAATAAATGTATGTTCGTAGCTATTTTGGCTGGTGTACAGTACTTGGATGTACCTCTACCACAGTTCTCTTGGTCACCGGATGTCTGTGACAAGTTACTATGAGGGTACTTTTTTGCTGGTGATCTTAATATTGTATATCAAGTTGGTACAGATGGTCGACCAAGTTACTGGTGATGTGGAGTAAACTCTGGTTACTATGAAATAGGGCAGACTTTGGGTATAGTGAAATAGGGCAGACTTTGGTTATTGTGAAATAGGGAAGACTTTGGTTATTGTGAAATAGGGAAGACTTTGGTTATGGTGAAATAGGGCAGACTTTGGTTATGGTGAAATAGGGCAGACTTTGGTTATGGTGAAATAGGGCAGACTTTGGTTATGGTGAAATAGGGCAGACTTTGGTTATGGTGAAATAGGGCAGACTTTGGTTATGGTGAAATAGGGCAGACTTTGGTTATGGTGAAATAGGGCAGACTTTGGTTATGGTGAAATAGGGTAGACTTTGGTTATGGTGAAATAGGGCAGACTTTGGTTATGGTGAAATAGGGCAGACTTTGGTTTCTGTATTGTTGGGTAAAATCTCGATATTTTTGGAAAAATAAAACATTTACACCACTTTGGTATCATTATTGCCAAAGCGTTTCGCTTGCACAAAAGGCTTTTCCAATCGAATAAAACAACTGGAAACAATATTAATTTTGACGCGATCAGTCTGTCACCCTTGGTGCCTGAAGCATATACATGCTCTCAGACCTTATAAACTAGAGTAGAAGTAAGATGAAGCAGCTAGAGATGACGTCACAGACGAGTGAAAGTAAGCCATGCTAAACAGTTGTTTAGCAAAGAAAGTGGGCTGACGTTGGCTATTGTGTTGCTGGGCTGACGTTGGCTATTGTGTTGCTGGGCTGACGTTGGCTATTGTGTTGCTGGGATGACGTTGGTTATTGTGTTGCTGGGCTGACGTTGGTAACTGTGTTGCTGGGCTGACGTTGGTAACTTTGTTGCTGGGCTGACGCTGGTTATTGTGTTGCTGGGCTGACGTTGTTAACTGTGTTGCTGGGCTGACGTTGGTAACTGTGTTGCTGGGCTGACGCTGGTTATTGTGTTGCTGGGCTGACGTTGTTAACTGTGTTGCTGGGCTGACGTTGGTTATTGTGTTGTTGGGCTGACGTTGGTTATTGTGTTGTAGGGAAACCACTGTCGCCAGTGTTGTGATGACAACCATGGTGCTGATGTGTAGAGAACATAATAATTTGTATCTGGCTTGTGAGACTCAAGACTCATTATTATTCATGGAAATTTGTGCTCAACGTTCCTATGTTTTAGTCTGAATATATTAAGTGAAACAGCCAGATTTATGAAGGTGAACAAAAGCACTTAACACAGACAAAAACGAGGCAGACCCTGGAAAAAGAGAGAGAGATCGTAATGGATTAAAAACATAATTATTGAATGAGAAACAGACAGGAGAGGCAAATCTGACGCTGCATTTTCAGAACACCTGTATATATCAGAAGCCTATGTGTGCCACTTAGCATTTCCAATATAGTGTGTAATGCAGGAGGGCAGCCCGGCCGTCCTGTCATTGAGGAGTCACTACTGACAGGCTCATCTACATATTCAGTGTCAAGGGAGCGCTTCGTGGCGTCCACCAACCCTGCTGCCCGGAAATCAACTTTATTACGCAAAGGAAATTGGCATCGATTTCCGTCCAGGTGCCAGAAATCTGAGCATTGTGATAAATAAATTTTTCAGGTGTAATTTTAGGATTGAAATTCAGTATGTCTGGATCTAATATTTTTATTCAGTATGATTTTTTGGTTGAGATTACATACAGGTATAATAAATACTGCTTTTCAGTGCCACAGGTTACTTTTTTAGCCCACTTTTTCCAGTCGACAGCGTGGCCGGAGGGATCAGGATTAGGGAGAGAGCCTTCTGCTATATTCTCCTTGCCTCAGTTATGAAGAGAAATCGAGGCAGCCAGACTGCTGCGAGTCACTCTTAGCAGAACCTTGATATGAACTGTAAAGTCTGCTATCATCTTTTTGTGTGTGTGTATTCAAACGCACGCACAAGCACACTTGCACTGCACACACACACACTCACCCATCCACATTCCGACTCACACTCTTACACTCGCACTCACTCTCTCCCTCCTGTAAACACCTTCGAGCCTCAATGTCCAACGCGTCTGAGGCATAATATCACATCCGACACATCAAAGGCACCTCAGCTCACTCTTGTGTGGCCTCCATTCTCTGTCACCCTCGCCTTCCCTCTTCCATCCTCGCCCTCCCTCTTCCATCCTCGCCCTCCCTCTTCCATCCTCGCCCTCCCTCTTCCATCCTCGCCCTCCCTCTTCCATCCTCGCCCTCCCTCTTCCATCCTCGCCCTCCCTCTTCCATCCTCGCCCTCCCTCTTCCATCCTCGCCCTCCCTCTTCCATCCTCGCCCTCCCTCTTCCATCCTCGCCCTCCCTCTTCCATCCTCGCCCTCCCTCTTCCATCCTCGCCCTCCCTATTCCATCCTCGCCCTCCCTATTCCATCCTCGCCCTCCCTCTTCCATCCTCGCCCTCCCTCTTCTATCCTCGCCCTCCGTCTTCCATCGTCGCCCTCCCTCTTCCATCCTCGCCCTCCCTCTTCCATCCTCGCCCTCCCTCTTCCATCCTCGCCCTCCCTCTTCCATCCTCGCCCTCCCTCTTCCATCCTCGCCCTCCCTCTTCCATCCTCGCCCTCCGTCTTCCATCGTCGCCCTCCCTCTTCCATCCTCGCCCTCCCTATTCCATCCTCGCCCTCCCTCTTCCATCCTCGCCCTCCCTCTTCCATCCTCGCCCTCCCTCTTCTATCCTCGCCCTCCCTCTTCCATCCTCGCCCTCCCTCTTCCATCCTCGCCCTCCCTCTTCCATCCTCGCCCTCCCTCTTCCATCCTCGCCCTCCCTCTTCTATCCTCGCCCTCCCTCTTCCATCCTCGCCCTCCCTCTTCCATCCTCGCCCTCCCTCTTCCATCCTCGCCCTCCCTATTCCATCCTCGCCCTCCCTCTTCCATCCTCGCCCTCCCTCTTCTATCCTCGCCCTCCCTCTTCCATCATCGCCCTCCCTCTTCCATCCTCGCCCTCCCTCTTCCATCCTCGCCCTCCCTCTTCCATCCTCCCTCCCTTTTCCACCCTCCACCTCCCTTTTATTTTACTACTGTGTCTACAAAAATTAGTCACACAAAGCATAATTTAAATTAACTTTTTTAAGAAATGCTACAGTAAACACATTCACCATACTATTTGATACAGCGGACCTTGGAAATAAGGGACAAAACCTGCTGGAACAACTGACTGGGAAATAACTAACAAAGTACATTGGTTGAAGGGAAACAGTATAAAATACCGACACGCTGGATAAACACAAATGCAGTATAATGTGATCCTCTATTGACAACGTTTATCCCACACAGTGGGCATTATCAAGTCACAAGTAGTGTTCTTAAACCTTAAACTGTCTGTGACTCAATAAAACCCATTGCGTGGGCGAAACGTCATCAGTACAGCACCATATACTGCATTTGTGTCTTACCATCTTGTCGGTATTCTAAACCATTTTGTCTCAACAATATAATAACAATCTACAACAAAGTTCAAAGTCTACCGGTGGCGGCATGTTTGTGAGGGTGAGTCAGCCTGAAGAACATTACCAGTTTCAATTAGCGGATGATGAAGATTAGAGATTATCTAGTAGATCTAGGATATTCTTTAGAAAATATTTTCTTATGCCAGATTCTTGTGCGAGTCCTAGTGGGATTAGCAGGCCGCGAGGACTGATAAATAGTTTGAGCTATTTCTCCATCAGTTTGAATTACAAAACAAGTTTTACCGAAGTAGAAGTAATGAAGTCTATAATACATACGTTTTGCTACATCTACATGCATGATTTTCAGGTTACAATGCTTTCTAATTTGCACACTTTCCATGCGGCAGTATGATCGCGGGAACTGGAGCAGGCAAAGAGCCTTCTGGTTTACTAGCCTGACTAAATCTAATTAAGACAGGAGCAGTAGAAGTAGCTAGTTCGGTAGTATCTTTTTTTTCAGTATTTAACTTCAACATTAACCTCTTTTTATCTCCACTCTTCTTATCCCTTACTCCTTTTTATTACGTATTTCTTCCTCTCACACTTCTCCAGCTCTAATCCCTCTTTGTCTCTCAGATTGAGAGTTCTTGGTTGTGGCTTAATTACTGCAAGGAATGAAAAGTTACAAGCATAACAGGGGGAATTACAGTTATGAGTAGAGCTTTGAGGCGTTGGGAAAAGGTACATAGTGAGGGGAGTATGAAGTATTAAAATTATGTGGAAGAGCTAAACCTGTAGTCGTAATACAGTGCCTACGGATTAGGAAATAAATGGGTTTGATCCAGTGAGATGGTAGCTCAAATTACTGGAAAAAAGAATTCCTCGTGAGCATCAAGGTAACTCCTTTTTCCCTCACCTTACACGGAAGTAATTAGGGAGCGGGGGATGAGAGTTAATCATGAGTGGAGAGGCGTATACAGAGTGGGGACTGGTGCCCTTAATGAGTGAATCTTGAATGATCCTCCATGAGGTGTGTTTCAATTAATAATTGACGAGTGATCCTTGGTAAGAGGTGTTTCAAGTGATAATTGATGAGTAGTCCTTGAAGAGAAGTAATGAAAATGGCTTGAAAATTGACAAGTTGAAGAATGTTGAAAACTTTTTAAAACCGACTAGTTGAAGAAGTGTGTCCAGAAGTGTTTTGAAGTTATCCTTGATTAGTGATTATCGTGGGCTAATTCTTTATATGTGGAACCTGAAAAGTTGGGAAGGATATCACTTAAAATGTTGGGAAAGGATTCACGAAAGCTAGAAGACGGGGACGTGTGTCTTTGTGAAGGAAATGAAGATTGGAGAAAGTTTTTCTTTGCACAGTGAAATCGGGAGTTGGGGTGTGACAGTGATTCTTAAGGAAAGATGAACGATGGTTAAGTGAAAGAACGGTAATTGATAAGTGGGAATGAGGGATCCATGACAAGCAGGATGAAACTTCTTGAAAATTAGAGAACAGTTTTTATTATAGGAACGGAGAGTGGGACTTTCTATGTAATTAATATTTTGTAAAATGTAAACCACACATTGTAAGCTTTGCAAGGTAATAAACATTTTCAAGTACTCCCTGAGCACTGGAAAGTTTAAATATAAAACGGGTCCTAGGTGAGTGCTGACATATGCCTTCCAGAGTTGGGAAGTGTGGGTTTTAGTAGTGGGGTGAGAAGTGGTATTTCAAGTTGGTGTTTTAGGAGTGAGGGAAAGTGCACGTGTGGTCTGGTCTTAAAAACCAGGAAGATGCGTGGGAGTGAGAAGTGGTCCTTGAAGAGCGGAAAGAAGTGGTCCTTGAAGAGCGGGAAGAAGTGGTTCTTGAAGAGCGGGAAGAAGTTGTCCCTGAAGAGCGGTGAAGCTTGAACCCTGAGGGGCGGAAAAGAGTGATTCCTTGAGAAGAAAGGTTAATATATTTTTTAAGTAAGAAAGCATGGTCACCGAGAGTGGTCACCGAGCAGTGGTCGCTCTGGAATGGTCGTTGAGGAGTGACAATATGAGCAGAGTAAAGCTGTTCTTTATAAAAGACCATTGAGCAGGAGCGGTGTATAATGAGTGGGAGTTCAGAAATAAAGTGATCCTTGAAAAATTGTGTTGGAGGAGTGGGCTGAGTAGTTATCTTTCGTTAGGAAGTGACACTTCAGGAGTGGGGAGGCGTGCTCCTTCAGTGATTGTGGAGGAATGATCTGAGAAGAGTGTGTACAAAGAGAACCTGAAAAGTGAAAAAGAACGGTCCAAGAATCGGAAAAGAGTTTTCAACTTTGCCGAAGGAGAGAAAGCGAGAAGAGAATCATTATGGAGTGAAGGTGATTAATTCTTAAGGAATACGAAGGAGGGGTACTTCTGAAGACCGGGTCATTTAGAAGAAGTCCTTGGGGAGTGAGGATGTGGGATTTTTGGAGAGTAGAGAAGAGTAGTCTTTTACGAGAAAAGTTCTTGAAGAGTGAGGTGCAATTCTTTATAAATTTACAGAGAATTGATACTTTTGGAAGTCCGGAATTTTTACTTTATATTTTTAAGTGGTCTTCGAGGATTGATAAGAGTGGTTCTCTCATCATCTACATCCTATGGACTATCACTACTGCTGCACGTCTTGCATACACACACACACACTGAGCTGAGTCTCGACCCCTGCAACCACAATTAGGTGAGTACACAGCTTAGGCTGAATTAAAAGGGCCAAGATGAATGTAACACAGGTAGAGCTGAAGCCATAGATAAGGCATAGGGATGAAAGGAAGTATTTCTTTAATCTCAGAGCAGATGAAAAGTGGAATGACTTGGATGAAGCGGTGGTGGAAACTCACACAATACAAAGCTTAAAGAAAAGATATAAGGCCTATGGGATCAGAAAGCAATGATGCAAAAGCATTCTAGGAGGTGGGGCCAGGAGCCTAGCCTTAATTCTCGCAAACAACTGAGTGCTCACTGACACTCTTCTCCACATTAAGCCTCAAACTCCTTGCCTTCTTTTATATTTCTTTTTTCTTCCCACTCATCATGAGTCGCCCTCTTCATCAGCCCGGGGTGTCAACCTCACTCTTCTTCTTCTTGTCTTCTTAGCCGTAATTAACGCAGGGATCATCGACACCTTTAAAACTCTGTCCACGTGTGAAACTAATGAGGTCTCATCATTCACCTCTTCCTCTTTAGCTACTGACCCCACAAGGCTCAATCTGTCTTCATTACCCACTGGGCTAAGGCAGACACATGATGCCTGGAGGAGTTTTACGGATATTATTTTCGCTGTTTTAAACATATGAGCCTCAGGATCTTTCTTGGGCCACACCTGATTATTTCTTATTCCCCATGTACTGTATAATGCCATTAACCACTTAGATCTTCCTCATAAATATAGCATTAATATTCGCCAAGGATCCAGAATCAGATTCATAGGATGCTTAAACTATTTTGTGGCTTATCTTTATTTCGGTATGTGTGGAGGCCGTAAAGTTCTCTTGTGGCTGAAGTAATTACGGTGAGAGAGGGAAGCGCTGTCGTCCAACGCCGATAATCACACAGCTGGAAGCAACGTGACGTTGACGGATGGGGTGGAGCACGCTACTCCCTCCCTGGGTCCACATAACTACCCCATGGTCCACGCTACCACCCACTGGACCATGTTCCTTACCCACCTCCCTTCCTGGGTCCACATAACTACCCCATGGTCCACGCTACCACCCACTGGACCTTGTTCCTTACCCACCTCCCTTCCTGGGTCCACATAACTACCCCATGGTCTACGCTACCACCCACTGGACCATGTTCCTTACCCACCTCCCTATCTGGGTCCACATAACTACCCCATGATCCAAGCTACTACTCACTGGTCCACTCAACCACTCTCTAGTCCACACTACCGTCCACTAACAGACAAGTGGCTGATGAACAAGAGCCTGTTGACAAAGCAATTAATCTGATCGAGGAACAATTGCAATATATATATAGGGAACTTTAAGAGACAGTAGGTGAACAAGACGATATTTTAGGTGACCTTAGGTAACCTAGGGAGAAGTTCAGGTAACTGTATCTGAAACTGAAGAAACTTAATGTAATTTCAGCTGACCTAAAGATAACTTAAAGAGGACCGTATCTCCATTAGAAGAAACCTCAAGTAAATTTAACTGACTCAGAAAACTTCAGGTGACTATATGTAAAGCCAAACATACACAAGATTGTATTATCTAAAAAAAAACCGTAGATGACAAACTAGACGAAATGTCACCTGACTGTTAAGATAAATCTTCGTTCGACGTTACTTTTCTCGCGTTCTTACAATGATATAAACTGTTTTACAATAATTTTCATTTTGCATAATGCTCATTACGATAATCATTACATGTTGACCTACACATTGACCTGCTCATTCACCTACATACTAACGTACACATCAATCTATACACCCACATACACACTGATTTACAAATGTTTTCACTCAGTGTTTCTCCAAAACTGGTGAAAAAAATAGTTTGGGGTAAAATACAATGTTTTTCATAAATGCCTTTCAATTGGTATCGCAATAAATTAATCCAATTAGACGGCGCTGCAGGCACACTTAATTGGCAGTTACTGCCCCTCGCAAATCACCTCATAGTGAGGCACAATGGGGAAGAGGGGACGAGGGAAGTTTGATGGGGAGGAGGGAAGGGCAAGCTTGATGGGGAAGGGATATACATTACTTCAATATTTCAATGCTACTTTCATATTCATACCAGATTAAGAAGGCTAGAAGAAAGGGTAGAAAGTGAAGATGGATGGGTAAGGGAAGATTAAGGGATGAGAGATTGGAAGGAGGAGTTAAAGGAATGAAAGGAGGGATTAAGAGAATGAGATGAAAGGTACAAGAAGGGGCTAAGGAAGAAGAAACTCTGAGGAAGGATACTCCTTCCTCAGAGTAGTAGAGAGGCTGGTGAAGTGGTGGCTAGAGGGACTGATGAAGTGGTGGCTAGAGGGACTGGTGAAGTGGTGGCTAGAGGGACTGGTGAAGTGGTGGCTAGAGGGACCGGTGAAGTGGTGGCTAGAGGGACTGGTGAAGTGGTGGCTAGAGGGACTGGTGAAGTGGTGGCTAGAGGGACCGGTGAAGTGGTGGCTAGAGGGACTGGTGAAGTGGTGGCTAGAGGGACTGGTGAAGTGGAAATTAAGGAGGTAGGATATAGGAGGTAGGTGGATATAGAGGCTGGTTAAGAAGTCTTCATGGAATACAGTCTCTCCTGGAATAATGACCACCAGTTTTCTCTTAAACACGAGTTACTTTGAATTTTCTAAAGCATGGGGGAACCACAAGTCAAAGAATACAAAGCAAAAATATAGTTTTCACTTAAATATTTACTCAAAATTATGGGATTTTTCAATTGACTTATTAAAAGAAAACTTGGTAGTACATTACCAAGTTTTCTTACGATGTGTGGAAGTGTTCTACCTCATGCCCCGACCTCACTTGCCCATCACCTCGTAGTTACAGTATCTTTCATGTTGTGACCATGTCTCCTTTTTCAAACCGTGTATGATTACATATTTGTTAACTATTTGTAGCTAAACGAGCATCTTTGGGCAGAATTTATTTCTCCCAACGTATAACACAGTGGAAATAAATACACACAATCATCTTATAAATACAGAAGTGAAAAATAAATTATGGCTTAAAACTGAAATGAGAGAAAATTCAGTAGAGAGTGAATGACTGAAGAGAATGAAAGAAGAGAAAAAAAAAGATAAGCTGCAGAGGAGTGTGACGGGTAGACACAATGGGAGGAGGAGCAGGTGATTGAGGAGTGGTGGCGGTGCTGTGGTGGCGGTGCTGTGGCGGTGCTGTGGTGGCGGTGCTGTGGTGGCGGTGCTGTGGCGGTGCTGTGGTGGCGGTGCTGTGGTGGTGATGTGGTGGCGGTGATGTGCTGGTGATGTGGCGAAGGTGCTGGTGATGTGGCGAAGGTGCTGGCTGATGTGGTGGCGGTGCTGGTGATGTGGTGGCGGTGCTGATGTGGTGGCGGTGCTGGTGATGTGGTGGCGGTGCTGGTGATGTGGTGGCGGTGCTGGTGATGTGGTGGCGGTGCTGGTGATGTGGTGGCGGTGCTGGTGATGTGGTGGCGGTGCTGGTGATGTGGTGGCGGTGCTGGTGATGTGGTGGCGGTGCTTATCACCAGCACCGACACTCACCCCTTACTCATTATTGCTTTTGTTGTCATGCCTTGACCATAACCATAATGATGAATGACCATGTTACTCTCATCACACCCACACCCTAACACCCACCCACACGCTAACACCCACCCACCCGCACTCACCCACACCCTAACACCCACCCACCCGCACTCACCCACACGCTAACACCCACCCACCCGCACTCACCCACACCCTAACAACACACACACAGTCAACAATCATATCCGAGTTTGTAAAATCCTCTCTTTACTAAGAGAATCACCGGATAATTAAATTTCCTGCATAACAAAACTCGGATATGCTACACACACACACACACACACACACACGATAAAGCTCTTGGAGCAGGGAGAGAGTGGACCTAGTAGCGACCAGCGAAGAGGCGGGGCCAGGAGCTGAGCGACATTTTAAGAGTGACATAACAGCAGAAGTCAAGTTTGAAGTAAAGGTGTTTCACAGTTACACCAGAAGAAAGATAACAAGAGAAGGACAGGTAATAAGACTGAAGTAGAGGAGCAGAGTTCACGAGGAATTACAAGGAAAACTGTGATGAGTTAAACAAACGACATAAAACAATGATCCTAGTAGAAAAGGGGACAATATCAGAGAGTCAAGAGAAAGACTACACCAGCGAATACAAGATACCATCACACAACAGTGAAATAAATGATTTTTTATTAAGATAGATATACTGACGGCAATGGGACCTTAAAACACGTTACATGGATTTTGCGACAGGGAGCAGAAGCACCAGTTAAACTCTACACCAAGTCGGAAGCATTATCTGAACCACCAGTTAAACTCTACACCAAGTCTGAAGCATTATCTGAACCACCAGCTAAACTCTACACCAAGTGAAAGAGGAAGAGAGTGAAAGAAGAAGAGAGTGAAAGAAGAGAGTGAAAGAAGAGAGTGAAAGAAGAGAGTGAAAGAAGAGAGTGAAAGAAGAGAGTGAAAGAAGAAGAGTGAATGACTGAAGAGAGTGAAAGAAGAAGAGAGTGAAAGAAGAAAGAAGAGTGAAAGAAGAGTGAAAGAATAAGAGTGAAAGAAGAAGAGAGTGAAAGAACAGGACAAATGTAGTGCCAACAGTTAAGAAAGGAGGTAGACAGGAAGTACTGAACTACAGACTAGTATCACTGTCATGCATTCTAAGGTAATAGAGAAGATAATTTAATTAGAAGGAAAGCGGTGTAACAGTGGGAGAGGCGTGGTTTAATTAAGGTAACCGTATGCTCAGGGCCTGGATAGCTTGAGTAAGAGACGTTTCGCCCATCAGAGGCTTTATCAAAATAGTACATAGACATGAGAAGGGGGCTTTTATAGTGGAACCAGTGAAAGAAGTGGAACAACGTAGTAGTAGTAGTAGACACTGTCACATGTGGGAGAGGGTCAGTAAAGGAAACAGGGCGGAGATTTGTCAGTCGAGCTGTAGAATCTAGTATTCTACCTTTACATGGTCTGTCTCCTTCCCTACTTTAGCTTTCTTTCTCTCCCTTCATTTACTCTCCTTTACCTACTGTCACTCATTTTCAGTCTCTCCACTTTCCGTCAGCTCTCCTTTTTTACGTTCTTCATCTGAGATTAATGTAAATCAAGGTGAGATAAGGATAGAGAATAATATGGCAAATGTTGTATAAAATCTGACAAATGTAGTCACAAAGTCTTTTACCGCTTTTGGCAGCTGTATTTTTATCCTCTTTCTATAGGGAACAGAGAGAGAGAGAGAGTTGACCTGTAGGGAAGACGGGACAATAGGATGGTAGGATGATATGAGCAGGAATGTTAAAAATGGGCGTGGGAGCAAGGGTTAGTGAGAGAAAGTGGGCGTGAGGAGAGGGTTGGTGAGGAATAAGTGGGGTGAGGGTTTGTGAGGGAGAGTGAAGGTAGGCCGAAGGTTAGTGAGGGAAAAAGTTGCGTGAGGAGAAAGTATATGACATTGATTTGACACCGCATATAATACGACCTTACTTAAAAATACTGTAGGCTTGATTTCCCTGCCCCAAACGGCCTGAGATCAGCCATGACAATGTAGCTTCGAGTCTCCTTCCTGCCAATAATGTAGAAACGTATTACAGTTGACAAGAATGTATTTATTTTCTAAAGATCTTAGTTACCAAAGACGCAGGGCTTACAACAGTATCACAACATACTGACATACGAGAAGAATTACTATTTTTTTCTAAAATTTCATTTTCTTTCTGCTTCCCATTCTCCCTATGACTAAAGAATACCAGTGACCCCAGTCCGGTTGCCAGTCTTTACTCAGTCCCCACCCCCATCCATTCCCGACCCCCTCAGTCCCTCTACCCTAGTGTCAGTGACCAAGGATCAGCTAAGTCCACCCTCACTTCCCACCACAAACTTGGCTCAGCTAATCTTCCTTCACGCTGGCTTCGTGTAATGTTTTCACCTAATTAGTTTACCACCACTTTTTGTTCCCATTTGGCCAACCCAATTTCTGTTTATATCTTCATTAATAATTTTTGAAGGACACGAATTTGTAATTGTACGCAAACATTCTGCTGAAAATATAGTTTGTCAGCGGAAAACACTTTACTAAAAGTTTTACCAGGTATGCGTGAGGCTTGTCCGTCACCTTAATTTCAGGGAAAGTTAATTAACAGAGGTGACAGGCGTTTGTGGTCGTTAAGATAGATAACTGCCATGTTCTTCCTCTCCTTCGCTCCATTTACATTGCTCTCCTCTTACTCCTTTCCATATTCATTCCCTCATTCGCTTGCACAATGTCTCTTCATTACTCTCCAATATTTACATATTTTAATAAATGGAACTCATTTGCTATATTTAGTTTACATTTAAATGTCTACCGCCATTAATTCGTTGTTTAAATTTTGTAAAATTTCTTAAATAATCATTTCCTACAACTGAGTTCCACCACTTTTATCAATGCTTTGTTATTCCTATCATTATTCATCGATTTTCTTAAATAATTACTTCATTTGCTCTGTCTTTCAAAGAACGTGACTCTCTTCTTTGTTTCCACTTTTTAATTACTCGTTTTACTATAAAAAAAACATTTCCGTGGACAAAATTTATTTAATTTTTCATAGTTCTAGAGAGATGAGGTGAGGATAATATAACAGAAAGTTCTCTCTACTCCTACTACTCTTTGTTTTTAAAAATACTATTACCACAGCTAATATGGTGTGGGATTGAAAGACAGTGAATCTGGAACGGAGTGGGAGTTGCCACAGTTCCTTTCCGCTGATGACACAGTTCTTTTGGGAGATTCGGAGAAGTTACAAAGATTGGTAAACGAATTTAGAAGGGAATGTAAAAGAAGGAAGTTAACAGTAAAACTTAGGAAAGAGCAAGGTGATGAATCGATGAATCAAAAAATATAAACAATGTGAGATTGGATATTAGATTGGAGGGAGAGAGAATGGAGAAGTAAATGTGTTCAGATATTTGTAAGCAAACTTGCCAACAGGTGGTTCTGTGAAAGATGAGGTGAACTATAGAATATACTAAGAAACAATAGGTGGTCGGTACATTGAGGCATCTTTATCCCTAGAAGCAAAGAGGATAATGTACCAGAGTATAGTGGTACCAACACTCTTTTATGGGTGTGAGACATGAGTTTTGAGTGCTGCAGGGAGAAGGCTGAAGGAAGTAGAGATATGTCTGAGGGCAATGTGTGGTTTGAATATTAAGCAATATAATTCGGTGTGTGGTGATTAGGAGGCGGTGCTGTTGGAGTGTAAGCAAGATAACATTTATAAAGAAAATCGGGGAATCGGGTTAGCTGGATTTGAGTTCTGGAGGTGGGGGGAAGTACAGTGCCTGCACTCTGAAGGAGGGATGAGGATGTTGTGGTTTGGAGGGCATCTGAACTAATGTGGGGCACTTCTGAAAAAAACACTGATTAAATGACACAAAGTGTTTTCTTGATCGGGTCACCTTACCTTGGTGTGTCCTATCATTACTTCAACTGTTCTAGGTCAAGCGGCTGTCAAGGGTCGTGCAAGGTCTAACCTCAGGGTTTCTGGGACCACAGCAAAATACCCGACTATTCTTCACCCACCACGACCAGCCCTGGGGAAGGAGGGGTCTGTGTTCTTAGGCAAGCCCCTGCAATGCGTTTAGTTGAATCCGATATTTGCAAAATGCTTGCCCAACAGTTTCTTAAAGAAGAGAGAGAGAGAGAGAGAGAGAGAGAGAGAGAGAGAGAGAGAGAGAGAGAGAGAGAGAGAGAGAGAGACGAACGAACGGATAAACAAAAAAAAAATCAAACGAATAGACAGACGGGCGAGTGAATACCCTATTAACAAACAAACGAAACAACGAATGAACTAAGGAAACCCATTTCAGGTTAGCATGTTTATAGCCTTAGTGTGTTACGGTCCATGTTGCTGTCTGTCTGACGCTGAAGTTTGGAAGAGAAAAATCTTGGCAGTGTAACACAATGCATGCTGAGTGACACTGGAGTTGCCTTGTTTTCCATTTCTGAGATGCTAGTTTACTTTTGGAGTCAAAGTTCAAAGTTAGAACAATTTCCTATTATATATGCCCAATTATTTCACTTCTGTTAATTATTTGGATTTTTTTTTCCCTACTTTAACTAAGCTTTACCCAGATTTCGTGGTTCTCCTTATTTTATATTTGACTTCCAGTTTATTAGACAATAATTCTCAGAAATCTAACCAATATGAATTATATTTCCTTCTCTAGTGTATTAATATTCTAGAATGTAAAAAAAAATCATGGAGATAAAGACACAATATGCAAAGTAATATTTAAATGATGCATCTCTCTGCGTAGAGCCTTATCAAATCATGACTATAACATCTATCTCTCAACATAACATAGACCCAATAAACTCTTGCTCTACATATTGCGTCATTACACCCATACCTGCCTCTACATAAAATAAAAATAATTAAAATCTAAATAAAGGTGTTTGAGGAGAAAACAACATTGTGTACCCACTACCAGAGGTTCATCATAGCTGCAGTATTGTGTAGCCACCAGTCATCTAATCTTCAGCATTAGTTATTAATCACCTAATTTGAAATTAAACTAATATTCAGTTATGCCCAATCTAATTATACAATTAGATTACAGCTATTTATATTTCTGGAAATATTACATCACCGTTACTGCTGCAGGAAGCTGAGAGATGCAGCTGTGAGTTGGGGTTGCAAGAAACTATCAGATGTAGTTTAGAGATGCAGCTGAGGGGGTGCTGCTGAGTAATACAGCTGAGAGATGCAGCTGAGGGGGTGCTGCTGAGTAATACAGCTGAGAGATGCAGCTGAGGGGGTGCTGCTGAGTAATACAGCTGAGAGATGCCGCGGGCTGGTGGTATAACGTATTCCACAAACTGACACTAGAGCAATAAAAATACAACATGTAATTACAACATAGTACATTATGGAGGAAAGTAATTTATCAAGATTCATGAAAGCAGCTCAACTGTAGAAGACCAGAGAAACTACCATAAGAGTGAGGACCAGGCCGCAAGGAAACTACCATGAGGGTGAGGACCAGGCCGCAAGGAGACTACCATGAGGGTGAGGACCAGGCCGCAAGGAGACTACCATGAGGGTGAGGACCAGGCCGCAAGGAGACTACCATGAGGGTGAGGACCAGGCTGCAGGGAGACTACCATGAGGGTGAGGACCAGGCCGCAAGGAGACTACCATGAGGGTGAGGACCAGGCTGCAGGGAGACTACCATGAGGGTGAGGACCAGGCCGCAAGGAGACTACCATGAGGGTGAGGACCAGGCTGCAGGGAGACTACCATGAGGGTGAGGACCAGGCCGCAAGGAGACTACCATGAGGGTGAGGACCAGGCCGCAAGGAGACTACCATGAGGGTGAGGACCAGGCTGCAGGGAGACTACCATGAGGGTGAGGACCAGGCCGCAAGGAGACTACCATGAGGGTGAGGACCAGGCGGCAAGGAGACTACCATGAGGGTGGGGACCAGGCTGCAGGGAGACTACCATGAGGGTGAGGACCAGGCTGCAGGGAGACTACCATGAGGGTGAGGACCAGGCCGCAGGGAGACTACCATGAGGGTGAGGACCAGGCCGCAAGGAGACTACCATGAGGGTGAGGACCAGGCTGCAGGGAGACTACCATGAGGGTGAGGACCAGGCTGCAGGGAGACTCCTACTTAATGATGGAAAAGGAGAGGTAACTTTTACCATGGGTATGTATCACTAATGGGCAGCATCTCCCCAATACATTCGTCATCTGGACAAGGTTCGCATTTCGAACGATGATCAAGTCTGGTTGAACCTGTTAATTGAACAAAATCTTTACCACTGCTATTAAAGACTGGCATAGCCAACTAGTTGGCTTGATAAAGCCTCATACAGGTGAAATGTCGTATTAATAACGATCTCCTTTTGCTACGCATTTTTAACACAGGAGACATGTGGGTGTTTTTGCTGTTAGGTTTCAAGATTAGTGTTTTAATTTTTTTCACATGGGCCTTCAGCCGGGACACCCAGGGAACACCTAATATATCATAAGACGGTAACCACTAGCAGTTTCATCCTCGCCTATTCTTTACGGCAACGACCATTCGTAACATTTTCTGGCAAGTAATGTACGGTTGAAACACAGTAAAATACTCGAGTGAAAGCTGGGGTTGACAGATAGTTGAAACTTTTCACCGCACATTATTTGTACGTTGCATTTCCTTAAATATTTGCCTAATAATGAGCGCTGCAATAATGGAATCGTTTGCTCCTTGGTTTTATATATGCACTTATGCCTAGCTCCTGAAGAAACATTGAGAGAGAGAAAGAGAAAGAGCCTCATCATAGCTCTGCAAGATGCACATTCCCAGGGCGCAACACGCCTCTGATGTTGTCTCACATGGTAAGAAAAAAGTGGATTGTGGAAACTCTTTCTTTTGTTTGAGAATTGTTTGTAACGGATGAGAAGAGAAAGGGATGGGAGAGAAGGGAAAGGGCTAGAAGGGGTGGGAACATAGCAGGGGAGAAAAGTAAAAATATGGAAGAGGATCAAAGACGGCACAAACGGAGAGGCACACGAGAAAATGAAATATGACTGAACTAGGGCGGACAGCAGCTGAAGAGGTACTCGAGAGGAATGCAAGAGAATATTCTCAAGAGGAGGGGATAGTGTCAAGAGGGTGGCGGCTCTCACATGCAGATGCCGATAGAGGGAGAGAAGGGGGAAAGCAGAAGACACAAGGCAAAATGATAAGATTGGAAAAATCAAAGAGAAAAAATTAGAGAAAGAAATGGCAACGTTGGCAAACAAACGGTGACTCAGAACTCTCAGTGTCCAGCAAGGCCAGGGGTCACTTGACTCTTCAGTCCCTCTTAACCATAAAGATATATGAATAAACAGAAGAGTGGACGAGGGGCTCGAACCGCGGTCCGTAAATTGACAGTCGGACGCTCTACCGTCTAGGTTAACCCAGGCCTCTTGAGTTCGTTAAGATATATGTAAACAAAATAAGTTACGAAGTATAAGCGAGATAAAGTTTTAAGGTAACAACGTTTTTAGATTGTATGTGGATTTTGGAAACACTATTCTGAATTGTTACACTTGTAAATAATTGTATTTAACATTTGGAATGTGTTGTACTTCTATGTCAAGACTTTTTGAGATATAGTTACCAGAAACATATATGAATAACTTAAGTTATGCTGTCACCATGTTTTTCTTATTACTGTTCCGAAAAAAAAATTCTTGAGCAGTTATTCCTAAATATGACGCTCCTAGAACTCTAAACAAATCTGTACATAATAATAACAAAAATATAATAATAATAATAATAATAATAATAATAATAATAATATCTATTTCTACATGTACATGTACAAGGTATACAGGCCTAGCTGATATCAATAACATACTACTATACAGAAAGCCGCTTGTTATGCAGAGCATTTCCCGCAAATTAGGTCAGTTTTGTCCCAGGATGCGACCCACACCAGTCCACTAACACCCAAGTACCCCCCATTTTACTGATGGTGAACACAGATAACCGGTGTAAGGAAGCACGTCCAATGTTTCTAATCTCGCCGGGAATCGAACTCGGACACTCGCCATGTGAAGCGAGAGCTTTAGGCACCAGGCCACGGGGCACCGAAGATTCATCTACAGGATTTATGCAGACAACATAGTGTCTGTCACTTTCTTTGTATATCATTTCCTTACTTTGATCTTAATTTCTCTCTTTCTTCCTTAAACATCAAAGGGGTTCAATACGGCGTTAGCTGTCAGTGGCCCTATAAACCCTCAATATGACAGGTGGAAAGATTACTCATAAGGCAAAAGAACTTTGTAAGTGCGAGTTTCCTCTACAAGAGGCTTTATAAAGTTAATAAACCGGTGACCCGTGGCCTGGTGGCAAAAGCTCTCTCTTCACACGGTGAGAGTCCGGGTTCGATTCCCGGCGAAGGGGTGAAAACATCGGACATGTTTCCTTACACCGGTTGTCTATGTTCACCTATCAGTAAAATGGGTACCTGGGTGTTAGTCGACTGGTGTGGGTCGCATCCTGGGACAAAACTGACCTAATTTGCCCGCAAAGCTCTGCATAACAGGTTTTCTATATAGTAGTATGTCATTGATGTCAGCTATGGCCTATATACCTTGTACATGTACTTGAAGTAAATAAAGATATTGTTATTATTATAATGCCACAGATGGTCATAAGCAGAGGCACAAAACGTATTGGTCCGTTGCCTCGTTGAAATGCCCATAAATGCTTATTAAGAAAATAAAAACATCAGTACAGTTCAACTTAAATTATACAATAATCGGCTCTGTTGCTTTCTTTTTTAGTTTTCTGTGTTTGGTGAGAACGTATGATGCCATTTAATCCAATTTCTAATATTTACGGAAAAAAAACAGGCGAATTTAATCTGCTCAGTGAATATTTTTAGCCACAATCTTCCGTATTCATTGTTCGTTCTGATTATAAGGCAAACACGGTTAATATAAGCTCTGAATAGTATATTAACAAATATATGCTTCTCCTTGGAATTACTAGTACAGTATATCAGCACGTAATGTATGCTGAAAACATATCCTTTACACTGTTTTGCACAGGCAGAAAGTTGCATTATACATAAGAGATTTAGAAGTTGTTTGTTAAGGTTTATATCCCCATTAGTCTAATTCCTTCAAAAGCTTGTGGAAAATACGAGTGTTGCATGGCTTAAGTTTTGATGGCTGATGTGCATTGTGGTGAGCACTGCAGCTGCAGCTGCCGTTGCTGCTGCTGCCGCTCTTTTGCTACCAAGCCACTACTACCGCCCCTCTGCAACTGCTGCCGCTCTCATGCTTCATATAATCCCTTGGTAACAAGCAGGATAGAGTCCATTTCTTCCTGGAAATAGGTTGCCTGGAATTGAGTTGCAATGTACCGGAACTCTCTAGTGAAGGCATGTGTTGATCACACTTCATCTACCACGAGTACTCTGGCGATCAATACCAATCAATACTTCTTTTTTTTATTTTGGCTTCCACTGTAGCAGGATGTACTGGTGTGTGTCTCTCAATAAGAGTCATTTATTATAATATTGTCTGTCTCTCTCTCTCTCGCAGTAAACTTCTTAATATGAAGGAGTTCAAAGATTCAGACTCAAAGAATCTTCTCCAACACGCAAATACACACACACACACACACACACACACACACACACACGAGAACTGGGAAGGAAAAATAAGTTATGAATGAAGATTTACTCAGGACGGACAAACATGGCTACCTTATATCAAAATGGTATACAATACCGACAGGTTGGTAGGTAAGACACATAGGCAACAGTTAGACATCTTTATTCCGAAATGTTTCGCCCTCACAGTAGGCTTCTTCAGTCGAGTACAGAAAATAGGCAACAGCAGTAGAGATGAGAAGAGTTCTGTTTCATAGTCTGAAACAGACTGGAACAGAACTCTTCTCCAGGCTGAGGGACTGACAACTTCAAATCAAAGGTGATGGACTGATTACATCGTCTTCACATCTCTACTGCTCCTGCCTACTTTCTGTACTCGACTGAAGAAGCCTACTGTGTAAGCGAAACGTTTCGGAATAAAGTTGCCAAACTGTTGCCTATGTGTCTTACCTACCAACAATAGCCATCTTAATGTTGCTTTACCAGCGTCGGCGTCTGCGGGTGTGTGATGTTCTTGATACATTTGTCCAACCTCTGGGGTAGTTTGGTTGAGTGTTTGTGTGCTGTCTGCGGGGACCTTTTGCTATACTTGTAAGTCCTTGGGTAAGGTCTTTATAAGGTCTTGTCACAGTCTTCCTACGTAAACATCTAAGAATTGCTCAGTGGATAATCTTTGCGTCTGGTCCTAGGCAGGACTTCTTAACAGGAATGGAAATGTTTCAGAATTAAGAACTATTAAGAAATACACAGGAAAGCTAAGTGTATATTGAATGTAAGGAAAGTTTCATAAGTTTTACACGCCATCTTCCATATTCACGAGGTAAAGAAAAGTATAGCAATCCTATCAGTATGCAAAACTTTTAAGAACATAATAAAGAAGGAACACTGCAGCAGGCCTACTGGCCCATGCGAGGCAAGTCCAAGCCTAGTTAGGGCAGGTCACATCCACTTAAGGAAGGAGCACGGCATCAGACCCATCAGCACAAGCTAGTCAGGTCCAATCACACCCACCCATACCCACTCATGTATTTATCTAACCTATTTTTAAAGAAACTTGCCTCTTCCTCACCACAAGCTCTCTATCCCAACACACTCCTTCACACTATCAAGCAGCACCTCAACCCCACTCCTGTAAACTAAACTGCGCTCCACCGCACTCCTGTAAACTAAACTGCGCTCCACCACACTCCTGTAAACTAAACTGCGCTCCACCACACTCCTGTAAACTAAACTGCGCTCCACCGCACTCCTGTAAACTAAACTGCGCTCCACCACACTCCTGTAAACTAAACTGTGCTCCACCACACTCCTGTAAACTAAACTGTGCTCCACCACACTCCTGTAAACTAAACTGCGCTCCCCCACACTCCTGTAAACTAAACTGCGCTCCACCGCACTCCTGTAAACTAAACTGCGCTCCACCACACTCCTGTAAACTAAACTGTGCTCCACCACACTCCTGTAAACTAAACTGCGCTCCACCACACTCCTGTAAACTAAACTGTGCTCCACCACACTCCTGTAAACTAAACTGTGCTCCACCACACTCCTGTAAACTAAACTGCGCTCCACCACACTCCTGTAAACTAAACTGTGCTCCACCACACTCCTGTAAACTAAACTGTGCTCCACCACACTCCTGTAAACTAAACTGTGCTCCACCACACTCCTGTAAACTAAACTGCGCTCCACCACACTCCTGTAAACTAAACTGTGCTCCACCACACTCCTGTAAACTAAACTGCGCTCCACCACACTCCTGTAAACTAAACTGCGCTCCACCACACTCCTGTAAACTAAACTGTGCTCCACCACACTCCTGTAAACTAAACTGCGCTCCACCACACTCCTGTAAACTAAACTGTGCTCCACCACACTCCTGTAAACTAAACTGTGCTCCACCACACTCCTGTAAACTAAACTGTGCTCCACCACACTCCTGTAAACTAAACTGTGCTCCACCACACTCCGGTAAACTAAACTGCGCTCCACCACACTCCGGTAAACTAAACTGCGCTCCACCACACTCCGGTAAACTAAACTGTGCTCCACCACACTCCTGTAAACTAAACTGTGCTCCACCACACTCCTGTAAACTAAACTGTGCTCCACCACACTCCGGTAAACTAAACTGTGCTCCACCACACTCCTGTAAACTAAACTGTGCTCCACCACACTCCTGTAAACTAAACTGCGCTCCACCACACTCCGGTAAACTAAACTGTGCTCCACCACACTCCGGTAAACTAAACTGCGCTCCACCACACTCCGGTATACTAAACACACTTCACACCCTATATTACCACCACGCCACCCAGCGGCCCTCTAATCAACAGAGAAGTTTTCAGTTCGTGTTATTAGAGCCAAAAGGAGTAATTAACTCAGATGTTGATATTTTGGGTCTAGCACATGACCTGGTAGTGGAGGTCAACCACTAGACCTGGTAGTGAAGGTCAGCAACATGACCTGGTAGTGGAGATCAATGACATGACCTATTAGTGGATGTCAACCACTAGACCTGGTAGTGAAGGTCAGCGACATGAGCTGGTAGTGGAGGTCAACCACATGACGTACCTAGTCAAGATCACATGACCTGGTGGCTACGGTCACATGACCTGATGGTTAAGGTCACATGACTTGGTAAAGTGTCTTCAACAATTGGGTTACCTCCTGGAAACTGTGACCTCACAACACACCAACGAATGGAGCTGTGACCTCACAACACACCAACGCAGGTAACTACGACCTCACAACACACCAACGCAGGCAACTGTGACCTCACAACACACCAACGCAGGCAACTGTGACCTCACAACACACAAACGCAGGCAACTGTGACCTCACAACACACAAACGCAGGCAACTGTGACCTCACAACATACCAACGCAGGTAACTACCTCACAACACACCAACGCAGGCAACTGTGACCTCACAACACACCAACGCAGGCAACTGTAACCTCACAATACACCAACGCAGGCAACTGTGACCTCAACACACTAACGCAGGTAACTACCTCACAACACACCAACGCAGGCAACTGTGACCTCACAACACACCAACGCAGGCAACTGTGACCTCACAACACACCAACGCAGGCAACTGTGACCTCACAACACACCAACGCAGGCAACTGTGACCTCACAACACACCAACGCAGGCAACTGTGACCTCACAACACACCAACGCAGGCAACTGTGACCTCTCAACACATCAACGCAGGCAACTGTGACCTCACAACACACCAACGCAGGTAACTAAGAATACGTTATTTTCAGTATAAGAACAAGGTTGCAGGTGTTATGTTATTAATAACGTTGTTGTGACACTTCTCGGAGCGCTGGACGGCGGGGGAAAAACATTATTTTGTGTTATATCGACGTAATTATGACTGTTCTCGGTCTTAGGTTGAGCCAGAAATACTCGTATGTTACTGGCCAGAGAACTTGGCCGAAATTGTTATCACGTTTAATTAATATAACTGAGCGTGGGTGGATGTAATAAGCTATTTTTAATTACTTATGTGAGTGCGTGAGTTGAATTAGAGCTTTTAGTCAAGATTCTCAACTTGTGGTAAACTGATATTATTTCATTGTTTATGACTTTATGAATGCTTTTATATTTCACTTTTTGTTGTTACAATTAACTTATCTTAATCAACCATACTGGTTGAAAAGTTTCCCATAACCATACCTTCTTTGACCAGAGTATTATGTGGCACAAGATCTATTTTTTTACAAGCTTAATTCATTGCTTCTATCTCTGAGGTCCAGCAGGCCCGTGTCTGGAAACCTCTGTCGTCAGAGATTCACACTAAGTTGATAACATCAGTGATATATGCATGGATTACAACTTAGGAAGTTGAACAAAGTTGTCTACATTACTGTACACCTGGTGCCAAGAGTATTTCTCTCGTACCTAAGCAATCTCACTCACTCAAGGACAGAAACTTCGTAAAATTAAAAGAATTGTCACCAGACTGGTCTCGAAGCTGTGAGACTGAGGAGAGTACATAACGAATTGTCACCAGACTGGTCTCGAAGCTGTGAGACTGAGGAGAGTACATAACGAATTGTCACCAGACTGGTCTCGAAGCTGTGAGACTGAGGAGAGTACATAACGAATTGTCACCAGACTGGTCTCGAAGCTGTGAGACTGAGGAGAGTACATAACGAATTCAGAAATGAAAAGGCTGTAGAAAAATAAGATCACTAAGTGCACAATACTCAAGGCGATTGGTAACTTCCCTCAACGATGTTGAACCTTGATGCCTGTGAAGGCCTCTTGATCCAAGAAATTAAAGCTACTCTCTATTTTTGAGGATCAATTCCATTGATCTCCTTTTCCCCCTAGATGCTATATAACATCTATGCGTCTTTCTCTTTCCAGTAGTAGTAATAATAATAACTAATTAATAATAATAATAATCATAATAATATTTTATTCCGGGGCAACTGCAGAATAATTCAGCAAAAAATATTTGATCAAGTATGCGAGTTTCAATCACCATTCATTACCACAAAATATTTTTTTATAATGTAGGATGAACGTTTTTTGTAATTTTTGGCAGGCAATAAATGCAGACATCAAAGGAAATAATTAATAATTTAATTTTCTATAGTTTGTGTCTACACTTCCTACACAATAATATATGTAAACAGATATGATAAAACTGTTTGTCGTTAAGAATACTTTCATTTCAAATCTACGTTGTAATGAGGAAATATATTATCATAAATTGAAGTGGGGAAGATACGCTTCTTACTGAAGGGCTTTACATCCAAGGAAGTGGATCACGTGTGTTTACCGTCTATTACCATGGCTCTGTATTACCTCTATCTTCCACAAAATAAAAAAATCTTAAAGCCTTGACACTCACACAGTCATAAGATGAAAGAAAAAGGCTAGAAGGGGTTGACAGGTGGGAGGGAGGAGGAAATTGGAGAATGGAAAACATTGTGGGATGGAGCGGAGAGATTGAAATTGGAGGTGGAAAGTGGAAGAGATTGGAGTATAAAAGATAGATAGATAGATAGATAGATAGAGAGAGAGAGAGAGAGAGAGAGAGAGAGAGATATTAGATTAGATTAGATTTCCAAGTCTTCCATTTGGCTTCGATACATATTTTATATTGTGGACAGAACGTAAACCTGTAGAAGTTATACAGTGCCTTGCGATAAGAAACAATCAGATTTATTCCAAGGAAAGGAAGGGTTAGTCAAATTCTTTGTATCAAGAATCCTTCACTGGCGTGGGGAAACCTTCCTTGAAGAATTCAAACCCTTCACTGGCGTGGAGGAACCTCCCGTGAAGGGTTTAGAGCTTAGTTTTCCACTTACATCTAGACCCACTAACTCCTCTACACTTAGAATCTTTTTCAAATATTTTTATAAAATCTAAAATTTTATTTCTCTCTCTCTGACAAGGCTATTAATATAATTGCTTTCAATCGAACAAGGTTTTTGTCCATTGTTTATACCAATTAATAAACCACCTATAGCTCACTTGTTGAATTGTGTGACGCTATTTTTGCTCGACTTTAACCGGATTAAATAGCTTTTGTTGCTGTGTCTCACACGCTCACTATCACACACACTACTTATCTCAAGGGAAGATGTGAATCAACAAGATCCACCACACCACTTAGATGCTCAACCATGCCAACCCTCAAGGGATTGTTCCTTTTGCTGCGATTCTCTCCTAGTTAATCTTTTTAGAATCCCTGAGATATCTTATATTGTTCCGCACCCTAACATAGAAAGAGAGAGAGTGAGAGAAAGAGAGAGGGAGACAGAGAGTAAAAATAGTTGTTTGAGGGAGTGATTTAGAGACCTGAGTTTAAGTTCCGGCATCAGAGCGAGTTAGACAAAATTCGTTTGATGTCCCGTGATCAAACATTATAGGTCATTCATTCTATCCCCCCACTGTCTCTCTCAAGCTTTATCGAAGCTGGCTTTAATGATTATATATATATATATATATATATATATATATATATATATATATATTATATATATATATATTCAAACTTAAATTACTTAGGAGTCTTATGCTTTGTATATTCTTATCCACTGTGTATTATATGTATGCAATAATTTCTTATGTCGATATATGTATATTAATGTATTATGTAGAGGACCCCTTTCATTATTTATTATTATTGTTAGTATTATAGTATTATTTATGATAAAAATAGCTATTATCATTTCTTCAAATATATAATTAGTATCAACTATATAATATAGTATATACTATTATTATCATCCTCATAATAATCTTCATTATTTTCAAAGTAAGATTGCAAATACTGGTCGAACAAACTCCTCCAGATTCTTCGAGGAAAATACTTGGCTTCAACTTGAGGCTGGTCAAGAAAGACGTGAGACGTGAGTTGGGTGTCATGTAGGAGGTGACGATCATGTCAATACAAGTACCCGAATGAGACACAAAGTTTCCTTCGAGACACTTTCAATAAGAGTAGAGATCAGCTGTAATAACGAACAAACTTTCTGAGAAAATATAAGTATTATTGGTATTATTGGAGAAAATGTGAATAGAAAGAGAAAGTATTTGGAAAATGGTTTGGGAATCTGTATGATTTTTTTTAGAAATGTGTTGCACAATTTAAAGGTAAATAAAGATTAAAAATTCTTTTTTACACTCGGTTCTGTCAATTTGTTTTTGTTTTATGCCTTATAACTCCCGTTTTCTGGCTTCACATTATTGTAGAGTATGTATCCTTGAACCCAATACAAGAGTACATTTTTAATTCCATTGATACACTTTTCATTCCAGCAGTATTCTGCTTATTTTATAAATATTATTTTTTTTACTAAATCTTGAGTCCTGAATAAATGCTCTCCGTTAGTTATCACTATTTCCATTTTCTAGTAATTGCTAAAATCTTATAGTGTGTCTTTATCGAGCTTAAGCTGATTCACGATAATAATCTCTATCATCCATTGATTGATTTTGTCAATAAAGTGTTCCTGTCCATATCAATGAACTTTTTATTTTATTTTACGCTTAAGAATTGCATTTTAACTTCTCTATTTCTTTCTTGGGTACCTTTCATCTGTGTCCTCTTGCTGGAATGCTCGCCTTTTAAATTTTGTGATTGCTATCTCTCTCAAGTCTTACAGCATTTGTGTACGTGTGTGGGGGGGGGGCACAGTCACGAGAGCTCGAGTACGTACATATGTGCGTGTGTGCTTGTGTTGCCTGCCTCAGACGAAATTTTTTTCCAAAATAATTCGTTTCTCTGATTTCTTTTAGTCAAGTGAATTATGCATTGACATGACTAGGAACTCAGTCTAAATTCCACTACACTCGCAGTTTGCTTTTCATTATTTTCTTGTGGACACACACTCCACAATTTCCTTGTCTAAGGCTGTGTTTGCTATGTTGTATGACATACATGGCACTGAGTCTTATTGCAAATGTTTATACTCACTGTTAAACTGCACGGTGACTGCCAGAAACCTCTGTGTGGAGTTTTGTCCAGCATCTGAAATAATAAGAAAATCTTAAAGATTCTGTGTACACGTCTTGATCTTTAAAATAAGAAAGTTTCAAGCAGGTGACTCTACTTGATCACTTCTTACTTGATTAAAGGTTATTTTTATTTTTATTGGAATTATTGTATTCATGAGGGAATGAGCGCTAAATCCGTCGGGATTATACAACGCCTTGGGGTATGCAAGACAATAAAATTCGATCCAAGGAAGGAGGGGTATGGCCCAGTTCCTTGGATCAAAAGACTTTCGTCAGCAACTTGGCACCTTCCGTTAAAGTTCTGGACTTGATAAAGCTCCCACTTGACAAACTATTTTTTAAAAAATATTTACTCTTTTCTTCTAGGACAACTGGGCAAGTACAACTAAGTATCACATCTAATGCTTGGTGGACGGAGATTCGAGCCTACAACGCGTCTTGCTCTGAACGACCCACATGGTTTTAATGCTTTATATAAAACCAATTAACAGTTACTTCCATTTAATAATTGTATAAACCTACAATAGTTTTGTTGTCCAAGAGACTGGTAATTAATTCTTTATATACGTCTGTAGTAATCACAGGATATATACACCGAGAGGTATACATCTTTTAGTGAGTATATACACAGAGTTTACTGTAAACCAAATTTTAGGGATTAAAGTACACTTGACTGGTGGTGAACAGGTTACATGAAGTCTTAAGGACTTCATGTAACTGGTAAATAATAATCACATTTGGTAGGGACATCACATGGTGGGAAAAAGAGAACATGACTTATTGCCTTCCCAGTGACTAGCATCCATTCATGGAATCTTCTGCCTTGAGTTAATCACCAGAAAATTCAATTATGTGAGACAGGTACGTGAGGTAGTGGTGGTGGTGGTGATGGTGATGTTGAGGGTGGTAGTGAGGATGATGATGGTGATGTTGAGGGTGGTAGTGAGGATGAGGATGGTGATGTTGAAGGTGGTAGTGAGGATGATGATGGTGATGTTGAGGGTGGTAGTGAGGATGAGGATGTAGAGGGTAGTAGTGAGGATGAGGATGATGTAGAGGGTGGTAATGAGGATGTTGGTGGGGGGTGATGGTGGTGATGATGGTGGTCGTCGTGGTGATGATGGTAGTCGTCGTGGTGATGGTGGTGGTCGTGGTGATGGTGATGGTAGTGGTGGTAATGGTCATGGTAATGATGGTAGTGAAGATAATGGTTGAAGAAATGATAATGGTGGTGATGATGGTTATAGTGATAGCATAGATAAATGTAGTGGTGGTGATGGATATAAACTTTTGCAAAAAATAAAAAAAATATTAGAATACTTTTAATACCTGTTCAGTGTCTTATATTCAGTATAACATAGCCAGTCACTGAGAAGCAGAACTCAAAAACGAAATGTTATGGGTACAATAGACTTGGAAAAAAAAAAGATTTACATTGAAATAGAGAAAACTTTAATGCCTTTAAAATGGCACTATGGGTGTGCCTTTAATACAACGTAGCCAGTGACTGGCATGCAAAATTTATAAACGAAATTTTATGGATACAGTAAAGTGGAATAAATGGCGCACGTTTTCTTTATAGAGCATAACATAGTCAGAACTATAGCTGTAGAGTTATAGTGGCCTGAATAATATGAGAGTTTATCCCAGCATAAACGTCACTCACTTCCCACACGGATTTACACAGCTCTGGGAAACGCGTTTTATTTTTTCTCTATTTTCTGTGTTCAGATTTTCTTATTTTAGAGATTCATCTATTTCTCATTTCAAGAGCAAGGAAGATGCTTTTATCCTGGTGAAGGGCTCTTGATTCACTGAACTGAAGCTGTTCTCCCTCCTTGCATCAAACCTGATTACCTTCCATGCTCCAGAAGCTGTTTTACATTTACATGTATATAATAAAAATATAATAATATATTTTATATCTGTATTTCTATTTTCCTTTCCTCTTCATTTTAAATCCTAGTATAATGTAAATTATAAGTTACAATACTAAAAATATTGAAATAGTACAAGAAACTAGCTGTACTGTGAATTTGTATGTTTTATATATATATATATATATATATATATATATATATATATATATATATATATATATATCCCTTACACAGTGTATATAACAACATATCAAGTTAACCATTAGGCAAATATTGAATTTCACCTACGATTTTCTTTTTCTTTCTCTCTCTAAAACACACAGTAATATTACTCAACACGCAAACCAGTACGTGACAGATTATAACACCATATAATACACAATAACACAACATAACACACAAAATACAACACAAAATAACACCACAACTCACAATAACACCATAAATACCCAATAAAACCGAAACAATATTTACATGTACAATACTCTTGTCAGACCCCATCTTACATGGTATTGTGTTTTGGTCGCCTGATTATATTCAAGACGTAGATAAACATGCGAGGATATAGAGAAGAGCAACAAGTCTGATATTAAACGGACAAAACATATAATAAAGAAAGACGTGATCACTCAGGCTGTTCTCTCTAGTAAAAAGGATTCTACGAGGCGACCTATACAGACTTTCAATCCTTTTTGAATTGCTTCCTGATGAAATTAGTCAAAACAATAGTACGAATGAAGGTAAAAAAAAAATTCTAAACTCCTTCAGGAATACCTAATCAAACAATCAGTATTTTATAATTGTTTCTAACTTACAACTAACTTCCATTTCAGAACATACCTCAAACTTGCAGAACGACAGAGTAATTACAGTCGAAAACTTTCTCCAAGGTTTTTTTTCGCTTAAACACACGCAAAAATTTACTTAAGCAGATTACCAAGTGTACTGCTACACAGACCATGATCACTGACTCACCCTACAAGACGCCAGCTCATGTGGCGTGAGACATACCTCTATACCACACTTGTTGACAGCTGTCACCTCCAACAAAACTCCTAATGGCGAATTTCCCTGTATTTATATATTTTCAATGAGGCCTTGGCTATTTACGTTAGTTTAACTATTTAAACAGTTTAATATGCAAATCTCCCAACAACCGTTCGCGTCTCAGTTATCATCGTCGAGGGAGCCATCTCACGCGCGCGCACACGCACAGGCTTGCCAGATGGGCCAAACATTTATATACATATACAAAAGAGCACATGCTGTAGGTATCTTGATTAGAAGGATTCTGTTGACAAGATACAGTTTGGCATGCAAGAACTAGTTAATAAATTATAATTAAGGGTGTAGGCAAATCGTAGCAAGTCGTTTAGGTTACAGTATGCTGTCATATATCACAACAACTATTATGATCCCACTCTGTATAATCCCATTATGGTCCCAATACTCTGTGTTCCGACACTGATCTCGCTACTCCGTGATAACACTGTGATCCCACTACTCTAGTGTCACTTGTGTGATCACTGCTTTCACATGGTACACCACTGCATTGTAGGAACTTTCGGAATTTATAACAGCAAAGTAGCATATAATGTCTAAGTCAAATATTATCTGAAATTATATTTTATTTCACACATTTTTTTATTTAACCATAAATTCTACTGGTGGCTTTACTGCTTTCTGCTGCGTTTTGCTTCCTCCTGTTTTCTCCCAATGTCTCCTGGTCCCTTGTGCCTTCTCCTCCCTCTCGTTGTCTCCTGGTCTTTCTTACTGTTTCCTGGTCCTTTCCGCTATTTCCTGGTTTCTTTTAAGCCGTCCTTCTCCCTCCTGCTTCCTCCCACTTCTTCTTACTCTCTCATGCACTACGAAAGTTTTGATCCTCATTAAATTTCCTTTTCTTGTTCGCCCACACTTGATGAGAGATATACCAGGCATCACTCTCATCACTGTCCACAATTACCAACTCTACGAGGAAGCTTTCTCTGTCTCACCAGCACACGCCATGAATATTCAAGACTGATTTTAAGATGAAGTATGCACAGAGGGACGGCGGCGAGAGTCTGGAGATGATGTCGTGGAGAGACAAGTTATCTCAGTACAGTCCAGCACTACCAGGTGACCATAGGTGATTCTAGATGACATTTAGATGACTCTAGGTGACCCCAGGTGACATGTAGGTCACTAAATTAACCCATGCAATCATAGCAAGGTCTAGAGAACTCCAGGTGGATCAGAGAGAATCTTAGATCGCAGACGACGCAACGTGATACTATGGATCTTAGGTGACCTTTGATCCTCTCCAGGCTACCTCAGGAAAGTTAGTGATGACTACTACCTGAGACCAGGTTAGTGATGACTACTACCTGAGTCCAGGTTAGTGATGACTACTACCTGAGACCAGGTTAGTGATGACTACTACCTGAGACCAGGTTAGTGATGACTACTACCTGAGACCAGTTTAGTGATGACTACTACCTGAGACCAGGTTAGTGATGACTACTCCCTGAGACCAGGTTAGTGATGACTACTACCTGAGACCAGGTTAGTGATGACTACTACCTGAGACCAGGTTAGTGATGACTACTACCTGAGACCAGGTTAGTGATGACTACTACCTGAGACCAGGTTAGTGATGACTACTACCTGAGACCAGGTTAGTGATGACTACTACCTGAGACCAGGTTAGTGACTACTCCCTGAGACCAGGTTATCGATGACTACTCCCTGAGACCAGGTTAGAGATGAGTGCAACTAAGACCTAGGGATTTCCTGTTCTAGGATCAGGTCTCGGTAACTATGACCCCCGAAATCGCCATCAGGTCTAGTTCAGGTAATACGTGATATACAATTCTCGGTACATTGACAAGTGACTGAGGAACTAGAACTAGACTTAAACAATGGTTCTTGGCTTGGTTGAGGTTTCTTTATAAAAGCTCGTTTATCAGGTCCCAGATTAGTCATCGCCAACCTGCCCAGAATTTTGGTTAGGAAAATCTTATGACCACATCAGCGCACTAATGCTGCAGGATGAAAATCTTATTTCAAGGGTTCGAACTGCGATAACACAATCAAATTATTACACAGTGCGATAAGAATTTTCAGCGCTCATGTACACACGAACACACCAACACACACACCCACACATACACACACCCACACAACACCGTTATCCATTCCCTACGAGCGAGACTTATTTTTCTATCACCATTTCTATGCAAGTGTCGGGTGAAGTATGTTGACTACACGCACACTCTCGTGGTTACTTTATTTTCCCTCACACACACACACACACACACACACACACACACACACACACACACACACACACACACACACACACACACACACACACACACACACACTTTTTAGTCAGTTCAGTTCACATGTCTCAAGGTGTGCCAGTTTATCAGCTTTCTCTTTAACTTTTAACTTCACACACGCCAATACATCTCAGGTTAAATTTTTGTTTCAGTTGTTTTTAGTTTATTGGAGGGAGTAACCTTGATGCTGGTAAAGGGCTCTTGATCTAAAGAATTGAATCTTCCCTTCACCCTCTTGCATCAAGCCCAAGTGCCTCTCAGTGGTGCCTATGGTGTAGAAATATACTTAGTTGGATGAATCTTATTGTAGCTAGCTGGCCCAGTGGCTAACGCGATGGTCTGGAGTTTTGATACTCTGATCGCGGGTTCTAACCCCACCCGTGGTATGGTTTGTTTGCAATCGTGTCATTATGATTTCGCGAGTCACTCTTCATAGTGATTTAACACTTCCCTATTATCATCCTGATAATAATAATAATAATAATAACAACTTACAAGCTATTTCATCTTCAGTAAAATCCAAGTAATTAGTGAGGTAATTATTATCAATTCACTTTCTCACACCCTTAAATAAACTGGACTTTATATTTTTATACAGTTAATGATATATGTTGCAAGTGTGTCAACACCGACTGGTTGGAATAAAATAAGACACTGTAAAGCTGTATGGGAACTTTATAGCATTCATAATGACTTGATATATAAACTATTTTAAGTAAGTTTTCACTTAAAAAAATATTGATCAATTGAAACGTTGTCACATATATTTAAAGTGTTCAAAGGGCATTAAAGTGCCTTATTTTATTCCAGTTAATTATATTTTTTGTCTACATTAATTTTAGTGGTGATAAAATGAGTAGCACACAAGTAAGGCTTAGTTGGAGACGAGTTTGTGGCTACTTGGTAAGCAAGGTGGTGTGTGTGGGGCTGGAATATAAACACAGAAACATCATTGCTCTTATATTACAGAGCCGCCAGAGGGCCATGCCACCCTCATTTTCATATGTACACAACACACAAAAACACTTTTTCACAATTTTCGTTTATTAAATTTTTTTTAGTGAGGGGAAGGAGAGAAGTAGAGAGAACTTTAAATGGGAAAAGGTTGTAAGGAAATGTTTTGATAACTTAATTATATTGTGTGTGGGAACTGTTTCAATTTTTGTTTCTGTTTTTTTTTTTCAAAATATTAAATTGTCTTGCCTGAATCCTAAGCAATTTATTTACCAAATATAAGAAAGAGCGTAAGTAATGTTCAGTAAAGTCACATTGAGTGAATCTTTTTAAGAACACATTCGGGCTAAGCTAATGATTCTACACAACCACCACTAATGCCACTATACTACCACCATCACTCACCACTACTTCACCGTCTCCACGCACCCCTACTACAACTATCTCCACGCACCCCTACTATAACTATCACCACACACCAGTCGTAACAACAAAATTCTTCAAGTTTCAGCCGTTGATCGCGAAAATTCTATCTAGATTTCGAGACAAGACTGTTAAATTTTGGAGGCTCGAATTGTCTAATATACGTTCATTTTATACATGTCAACTAGCTGGGTTATTTATTGTACTGGTAATAGTTGTGACAGTGGTAGATGTAATATATTTTGTCATTTTTGTTACTAATGTTACGGTTGATACTTTTCAGCTGTTATTGATTATGCTTCTAATGTTGGTGTTGTAACTGTTGTTGCAGAAGCTGCTGCTAATTGGAAAGTGATTGAAAGTAATTGAAAGTCAAGAGCAAGAAACAAGGAAAAATACCAGTGTCAACCCCTGGGACCTCCGTCAATAAACCTGACACTAAGTGAACGTTGTGACTTCCAGTTACAACTTTAGGTTCCTTATATTCAATATTTAAGTCTTTACATTCACGACTAAAGACAAGCAGAGAGTAAAATCTTATCCAGTTACATAACTAGACACAGTTTCACTAAAGGCTTTATGTGTCTCTCTTTAATTTACGTTGTGACATATCAATGTTTATCTCTCCCAGACAAGATACTGCGAGACTCTTACCTAAGTTCTTGGCTATTTTATTAAGCGATTGCTGGACGTATTCACTGAATATTGTGGGATTGTGACTGTGTATGTCCTTCTGGAGAGAGAGCAAGGTGACGAATGATAGTGAATGTGTTTTCTTCTTTGGATCACGGCCAATGTGTTAAAAAAGCAGGTCAGAAAAAAAGGCTGTTTTAGGAAAATGCTTTCAGTCCCTTGGCTGTAATTGACTTGAGACTCGAGAAACACTTTTAGGGAATTCCGGGAGGGTAAAAGATTTTGTTTGTTTGATGTGTGTGTGTGTGTGTGTGTGTGTGTGTGTGTATGTGTGTGTGTGTGTATTGTGTGTGTGTGTGTGTGTGTGTGTGTGTGTTTGTGTACTTACCTGTGCATGTTTTCCTACAGTGTGATGGTGGTCCGTGAAACAATGTTGTACTTAACTAGTTGTGGTAGCTGGGGTCTAATTTCGGGCCCTGGAATAATATTCGTGTAACCCTCACGCTGGTTTCAGCATTATAATGCCCACCAAGACAATATTACACTCTTAAGAATGATGATAACAATGGTTATTTTATATTTTAAAATTCTAGTCTGATATTTCATATTTCTATTGATCACCTTATTTATTTATTAATAACAACCTGTTGAGTAATTCCGATGAAATACAGTGGAAGTTCATATATGACTGTGAATGTTTTAACAGATATGAATATGAATGTCAATATGAATATAAAAGTGGGTACAAATACGAAGATATATTTGAGTATAAGTAAGATTAAATGTGAATATAACACACACACACACACACACACATATATATATATTATATATATATTTTTTTCAAGGTAGGATGTTGGTAGACAGCAACCACCCAGGGAGGTACTACCGTCCTGCCAAGTAAGTGTAAAATGGAAACCTGTTTTACATGATGGTAAGATTGCGCGTGTATTTTTTCTGTCTCATAAACACACGGGATAACAGGTATATCTTGATACTTCTACTTACACTTAGGTCACACTACACATGCATGTACAAGCATATAAATATACATATCCAACTGGGTTTTCTTCTATTTTCTTAATAGTTCTTGTTCTTTTTACTTCCTCTTATCTCCACGGGGAAGTGGAAAAAAATACTTCCTCGGTGAGCCATGCGTGTCATAAGAGGCGACTAAAATGCCGGGAACAAGGGGCTAATAACCCCTTCTGTATAAATTACTAAATTTAAAAAGAAAAACTTTCGTTTTTCTGTTTAGGACACGCTGCCTCGGTGGGATACCGCCTGTTCAGTGAGGAGTCAGGTCCTGAAGCTTCGCTTCAGGACCTGTCTTCCCACCCACCCGCTGCTTGACACGTGAAAAGGGCGAGGTGTAACCTTCCCTATATATTCTTGTTTTTATTTAATTTATGTAACTGCTGAAGAGGATCCCAGAAGAGGATCGAAATATACAGACCAATTAATCTTCTGTGTTTCTGTCTCCATGTGGGTTAATATTGAGTATGTATGTATGTATGTATATATATATATATATATATATATATATATATTTACATCCCCTTCTGGGATCCTCTTCAACAACTAAGTTCACCTAGCTGATACAGTTTCATAACAGAAGCCTCATCTTTTTAGCAGACAAGTTTATCTCACAACAACTAAGTCTCGCAGGCAACTTGGCTTTCCTCCAAGACAACTAAGTCCTGGCTATTAACCTCTACATGCAAACAGCCAAGTTCCTAGAGCAGCTTATCTTTCTGCTGCAATAGCTAAGCTCCTGTATCAGCTAAACCCTAGGCAAGCTTAGCAACTTGTGAATGTCGCTGTAATCAACGATATATTGGTAGTTAGTGGCGAGGTTATAGCCTGACCTGGAGGCTCACTGTGATTATAATAACTTAGAATCCAGCTCATTGACATTCATAGTTGGCTTTGAGGAACCCCACTCATTTTCCTTCCCCTCTTACCCCCAATTTTTTCTCTCAATATGTGCATATACAAATATTTAAATATGTATAAATATAGTCTTATACAAATTACATGTTCCATATAATAATCAAAATCAGACAATTATTAGTTCATTTGCGCATGGACATTCAGAATATATTATTATTATTGTATGAACGTGAAGATATTATTCTATTGCACTCGTACACGTACACACGTACACACACACACACACACACACACACACACAGGAAGGGCACTGGAATGGATCAGGGAATACCTCACAGGGAGGCAACAACGGGTCATGGTGCGTGATGAGGTATCACAGTGGGCGCCTGTGACGAGCGGTGTACCGCAGGGGTCAGTCCTAGGACCAGTGTTATTCTTGGTATATGTAAATGACATGACGGACGGGATAGACTCAGAAGTGTCTCTGTTCGCAGATGATGTGAAATTAATGAGGAGAATCACATCGGAAGAGGACCAAGCAGGACTTCAAACAGACCTGGACAAGCTTGACATCTGGTCTAGCAACTGGCTTCTCGAATTCAATCCCACCAAATGCAAAGTCATGAAGATCGGAGAAGGGCAAAGAAGACCGCTGACAGAGTACAGGCTAGGCGGACAAAGGCTACAAACCTCGGCAAAGGAGAAAGACCTTGGGGTGAGTATAACGCCAAACACGTCTCCGGAGGCACACATCAACCAGATAACTGGGGCAGCATATGGGCGACTGGCAAACCTAAGATTAGCGTTCCGTTACCTTAACAAGGAATCGTTCAAGACACTGTACACCGTGTACGTCAGGCTCATACTAGAATATGCAGCACCAGTCTGGAACCCACACCTGGTCAAGCACGTAAAGAAACTAGAGAAAGTGCAAAGGTTTGCGACAAGGTTAGTTCCACAACTCAGGGGTCTGTCCTATGAAGAAAGGTTGAGGGAAATAGGACTAACAACACTGGAGGAAAGAAGGGTCAGAGGAGACATGATAACGACATACAAAATACTGCGGGGAATTGACAAGGTAGACAGTGACAGGTTGTTCTAGAGAGGGAACACAGAAACAAGGGGACACAACTGGAAGCTGAAGACTCAGATGAGTCAAAGGGATGTTAGGAAGCATTTCTTCAGCCACAGAGTAGTCAGGAAGTGGAATAGTCTAGAGAAAGATATAGTGGAGGCAGGAACCATACATAGTTTTAAGACAAGGTATGATAAAGCTCATGGAGCAGGGAGAGCAGAGACCCAGTAGCAGACAGCGAAGAGGCGGGGCCAGGAGCTGAGTCTCGACCCCTGCAACCACAATTAGGTGAGTACACACACACACACACCGAAGTTGGCCATAAAACTTGCCTTCCAGCAAGGCTTCTCTCTCGTGCCTTCCTCAGCACGGCCACCTTCAAGGATTTTCTTTGTTGGTGTGTTGCGTCTCTGAGAGCAAAGTGGATCCTAAATGACGTTTGAGCGAGCTTATTGGGAGTTGTATAGTATACAAGTAAGGCAAGGTGAGCTGGAAGGGTGGGTTGGAAGAGTGGGTTGGAAGGGTGGGTTGGAAGAGTGGGTTGGAAGGGTGGGTTGGAAGAGTGGGTTGGAAGGGTGGGTTGGAAGAGTGGGTTGGAAGGGTGGGTTGGAAGAGTGGGCTGGGTAGGTGACTCACTGCGATTGTTTAAATAGCTTAACAGCTTGTCATTTATTTTATTTAAAATGGTTATTATACTTTGCCTGGGGAAAGCAGCGGATGTATGGATGTTAACATCTTAAAACAAATTAATTCGTAAAAAAAAAAGAAACTGGAGACAAGAGACAAAATAGATTCTTGGAATGAGAAAAAATGAATTGCGAATAGAGTGTAAATCACTAGAAATGTTGTCGTTGCAAGAAAGGAGGACATGGCATGTGAGAGACTTATAAATTTACAAAAGGATGTCAAAATGTAAACAAGAAAGATTACTGGGTGCCATAGGTAAGGAAACGAAGTCATAACTACGAGCTAAGTAGGATACAATGTAGAAAAGACGGTACAAAATACTTTTTTTTCCACAAAACATGGAGTGGATGGATGGAATGAAACCATAGAATAAATTCTGTACCCGAAAACGAATGGGAATTTAAACAAAAACTGTTGTGGTGAATTTATAACAGGATCAGTTCACCACAAGCATATCAATGATCCGGTTACAATAAATATGTAATTGGTAATCTTATTCTCCCTCTCCCTCTCCCTCTCTCTCTCTCTCTCTCGCACACACACACACACACACACAACACAAACACACACAAATACAAAACACACAAAACATACAACACACACACACACACACACACACAACACAAACACATGCACACACACAAAACACACACACACAGCGCAAACACAAACACACACAACACATACAACACACACACACACATGCACACACACATGCACACACACACAGCACAAACACACACACACACACATGCACACACAAAACACACACACACAGCACAAACACACACAACACACACACACACAAGACAGCTGTCTAATGCATTACACTCTGGCTGTCTCGGATAAATACAAGGTAAACACGATAACACAGCTCAGGAAAATATTTAATATCACTTAGCTGCTGCAGTTCACCTTGTTAAGTAAACATTGTTAATTATAAATGCCAGACAGGAATTGAAACATCAAAGAAACATGATAATCAACATCTTGCCCAACTGTTCTACCATATTCAACTTCCCAGTAAAAACTTTGCTGAGTAAACCTTTGTATTATACCGACGATGTTTTGCTCTAAATACAGCTTTATCAAGCTCTACACACACACACACAGAGTTTACTTAGAAAGAAGAGGACATCCTGAAATATATACTGACACAGTAACCTGGTAAAAAGGACAGCAACGAACACTAAATGCTAACATAGTATCGTGGAGTAACAAATTACAAAAAAAAACTCATAAAGGCTTGAAAGAAGAATAATGTAGATAAATATAGAGTACCAGACAATGTTTTTATTACCCAAGACGGAGCTCCGGCCAGATGACGCCAAGAAAGAACGAGATTCAAGCATCGTAGACACTGAATGAACCCATCCGGGTTTAACCATAATAATATTATTAATAATAATATTAGTAATTAATAATAATATTAGTAATTAATTCTCAAAGGACATATATATATATATATATATATATATATATATATATATATATATATATATATATATATATATATATATAGATATATTATATATACACACATATACTGAACATATTTTGTCATTCTTGACACACATTAAATGTGTTTCATTACAGGGTATTTAAGCAGAGTTCTTTCGGTTATGCTTCAGCTTTACATATCTCTGGTTATTCCTAGAAAGTATACTAAGAAGGATGACGAAGCTGACTGCATGTATTATAAACCTTTCCTATTAAAACAGGCTGAAGGCACTGAACTTACACTCTTTACAAAGGCGTAGAATTAGGGAAGATATGACTGAAGTACAAAACTGGAAAACGGGAATGAAGTTCCCGGTGGCCTGGTGGCTAAAGCTCTCGCTTCACACACGGAGGGCCCGGGTTCGATTCCCGGCGGGGTGGAAACATTTCGACGTGTTTCCTTACACCTGTTGTCATGTTCACCTAGCAGCAAATAGGTACCTGGGTGTTAGTCGACTGGTGTGGGTCGCATCCTGGGGGACAAGATTGAGAACCCCAATAGAAATAAGAGAGACAGTCCTCGATGACGCACTGACTTTCTTGGGTTATCCTGGGTGGCTAACCCTCCGGGGTTAAAAATCCGAAGAAATCTTATCTTTTATCTTTTAAGGGGTTACAAATAGCGTTTTGAAAATATCTGACCAAGAGAGGACTCGCATCAATAGATTAAAGTTGAAGAAATTTACATTTGAAATGGGTACTTAGAAGTACTGGTTTGCAAATAGAATTGTAGATGAGTGGAACAAACTCTGAGGCACCGTCACTGTTGCAGGAACTCTGAGGCACCGTCACTGTTGCAGGAACTCTGAGGCACCGTCACTGTTGCAGGAACTCTGAGGCACCGTCACTGACGCAGGAACTCTGAGGCACCGTCACTGACGCAGGAACTCTGAGGCACCGTCACTGACGCAGGAACTCTGAGGCACCGTCACTGACGCAGGCACTCTGGGTTGCTTTATATATAGTTTTCAGGGGTACATGAGTGGGGTGTGAATCGGACCTGCTTAGTATGGGCCATTAGTGTCTTCCTTCTTATGCTCTATATATGTTTGTAATCCCTTCCCCCTCCCCTGTCTCTCTCTCTCTCTCTCTCACTTCTTTTAAAATGTTATTCATCACGTTCAGCTGTTGTTAGTTGACAAGTGCCTGGAAACATTAATTAATACTTTGTACAGGCAATTAATCTCTTGCTCTCTGGTGCAAATTGTATCAAAGAGAGAGAGAGAGAGAGAGAGAGAGAGAGAGAGAGAGAGAGAGAGAGAGAGAGAGAGAGAGAGAGAGAGAGAGAGAGAGAAATTCTTGTCCCTTAAACTTTCCATATCACGCTAACTTGAGTAACGTCAGCTTGCATGAGACTAGCATGTGTCAAGTCATCTTAAGTCAGGTCACCATGAGTCATGTTTGAGAAAGGTTAAAACTTGACGATCATTGATCCTGCTCGACTCTTGTACTTAAAGTAGATGAAGAAACACTTCACATATCTGATTCCTCTTACGCTATTCTCTTTCCTCTCACACTTTTCTTTATATTCTAAACACTTCTTGTTCGTCTCCAATAAGCTTCTTGTTTTCCTGTACACCTCTTACTCTCTTACCTCTTCTGGTTTCTCTCACACTCACTTTTTTTTATTCTTCTTTTACACTCTTGTTCCTTTCACACATTCTTCGTATTTTACTCCTACATTTCTTTTTCGGTTTCTTTCTTACACTTTGCTTCTTGTTCCTTACTATGTTTAAATCAGATCTCACACACCATGAAAAATATATAAACTGCCAAGAATTACTGTCTGCCTTAGTAGTGACAGTAAGTTTTTGTTTTTCTGCATACCAAGAGGTTACACTAATGTAAACTGTTCTACACCCAATGAATGGCTGTTAACAGGAATAGGAATTTAGGAATATAGGAAATAAATCCAATTTATATCCGTGGAATTGCACGAGCACAGCGGGAGAATTGAATGGAATATATTAGCTCAATTTGGTCACTTTGCAGTTTCAATATTCCATCATTCATTGACTCGTGCACACAGTTTTATTGTAATTTGGCTCTATTCTGTTGACTATATTTTTTGGGAAAGGGCGATGGTAAGCGGTGGAGAGGTAGGGAACTGAGGTTGTAACAATTACAGAAAATATCAGTAAATCATGTATGTTACATAAGAATGGCCACGATCATCTAGCAAATTTGAATAAGGCCAGACTCATCAACAAAGAAGATAATCTACACAGACGACGTCACTACTGCCTTTAATCATCAGTAATCAGTTTGGGCAACATAGTAATTTACAATTAAGGGCGTTTTTATAGTTGAAGAGTTTCATGTAGACTGATCCTGGGCCACCAGGACACTGCTGCCATGTGAACTATTGTACTTCCCACGCCTCGTCCACATTACACCTACCCCTCTCTAGTATATTTATTAATGTTTTCCTCTCTCGAGAGTGGGATGAAAATAGCTCATGGTGAGCAAAAAAATATAATAAAAAAATTTAAACGCTGCACATTTGTTTAATTTATTAGCTAATACTCTTGTATTTTCATTTATTGCATTTTGTGTGTCTGTCATATTTGCCTTCGGAACAAAACAACACATTTAGTATTGATAATTATAGTCCTTCTATTGTTGCATTTAGTGAGAATGCACCTCGCTAAATAAACATAAAAATACATTATACTACACGATTACAGTATTCGTTATACTTAAAGAAACAGGTAAGGTAGGGGGGACCGAGCAAAAGAACGCATGAAAGCTGAAAACCTAAATAACACTGATATATCAAGAATCAAAATTATATCGTCAAAGCAAATGTAAAATGAAACGAACTAGAGAAAGTTTAAACAAAGCGCAGCTTCGATGATCGGTCGATTAATCAAGAGTGAATCAGTGCACGAAATGTTAAGTCGAGGGACCAACAGACGAATTATTGCTGTCATATTTATGACGCAACGCTAAATCCGCAGGAGTCATACAGCGTCTGGGGATAGGAGTCAGTCAGGTTCGATCCAAGGAATGGAAGGTCAGATTCCAATCCTTGGATCAAGAACCCTCACTGACTTAAGAGGACCTCCTTCAAGGACCCAAGAGATGAGTTCCAGAGTATGCTAACTTAAGTAACAACAACTTAGTTAAGAAGTTAATAACATGAATTTTGTCAACAAAATTGTTAGGAAAATTACATGTGCATAAATTTTATGTTTATACTGAATGTACCAGGTAAGCCAGTAATGTTTATACTGAATGTACCAGGTAAGCCAGTTATGTTTACACTGAATGTACCAGGTAAGCCAGTTATCTTTATACTGAATGTACCAGGTAAGCCAGTTATCTTTATACTGAATGTACCAGGTAAGCCAGTTATGTTTATACTGAATGTACCAGGTAAGCCAGTTATGTTTATACTGAATGTACCAGGTAAGCCAGTTATCTTTATACTGAATGTACCAGGTAAGCCAGTTATGTTTATACTGAATGTACCAGGTAAGCCAGTTATGTTTATACTGAATGTACCAGGTAAGCCAGTTATGTTTATACTGAATGTACCAGGTAAGCCAGTTATGTTTATACTGAATGTACCAGGTAAGTCAGTTATGTTTATACTGAATGTACCAGGTAAGTCAGTTATGTTTATACTGAATGTACCAGGTAAGCCAGTTATGTTTATACTGAATGTACCAGGTAAGTCAGTTATGTAAAGATGCAAATAACGAAGATGAATCTTACGTTTAAATGTTCTTGCTGAAGACTTTAGTTGTTCATGTTCTTGCTGCAGGCTTTAGTTGCCAATGTTCTTGCTGCTGGTGTAAGTTGTGAGTGTTCTTGCTTCGGGTGTTATTTGTCAATGTTCTTGCTTCAGGTGTTTGTTGTCAATATTTGTGCTCCATGTATTAGTTTGTTACAAAAAAATCAACTAGAAGAAGCACGTGTTGTTTTCTATAAAATATTCAGTATTTCAAAGCATTTTAATGACAAAGTTTAAATGATGCCTATTTTTCTTCATTTAATTATGCTGATATTTTGTTAACATGCTATTAAGGTAATTACATTCTGGAAAAAAATATTAATAATATCCTTCAGCACTACATGTCATTGTAATTTTCATGTTTATATGTAATTATTTTTTTTTTTAAATTTTGATTTCGGATGCTGCTGCTGTTGTTTAAAATCTGTTTAGCAACACTAAGTGAAGTGACAGCCATGTGTTACCTTGGTCCAGTGCTCGGAAGTGGAATTGGCTAGGTCGAGTACTGGGAAGTGGAACCTAGGTCCAAAGGCTTTTTCTGTACTGAAGAACCTCATGGTGGGCGAAACGTATAATCGGTTACTTCAATTTTTCACAGACTTGTCGGTGGTAATCACCAAGTTCAGAGGACCAGTGAATGTTGCGAAAAAGTTAATGTTCCTTCATTTACATTCTCTCTCTTATTTCTCCATTTATTCCAGTGAGCTTTACACTTGAATTCTTATATTTCTCTTCTTCGTTTACCCAAGAAGTTTCGGATCAACCTACTTCTTAAGCAGATGTTAACATGTCCTCAGAGATATGTGAACATGTTCATTGTACACTACTCAGCAAGTTCAGTTTTTTAACTCAGTTACCTGACGTGAAGTTCATTGCAGGGCTCACTTCTACCTCTCCTGAAGTTAATACTTCTCAGTTATGAAGTTCATGTCTCCTTGTAATGTACTCAACCATTCCTGAAGTTTAGTTTTCTTGGTAATAGACTCGTCCATAACTGAAGCTCAACTCTTTCAGTAATGGAGGCGTGCAAACCTGAAGTTCAGCTTTCTTAGTAATGGTCTTGTCTACTCCTGAAGTTCAACTCTTGCTCTCACCTTAATGGATTAACGCAAGGAATCTAGCTCAATTAGGAAACTTTTCTGTAAATTTTGAGGTGTGTTCACTGGAGTCTTGTGTTTAACTTACTGCAACAGCGCTTCTGTAAATATTTGTCAGTGCTGTTTCCTCCTCTGACTGTGTGTGCTGAAGACCCGTGACCTCTGACCTCTGACTCCTGGTAACATGACCTCTGACTCCTGGTAACGTGACCTCTGACCCAAGATATGGTGTGAACTCCCTCTCCTGGTACAATGACATTTGTCCCATTGCCACGTAGTTTCTAATTCCTAGTAACATGGTCTCTGACCAGGAAAAATTAAGGTGTATTGGGACTCAACTGTTCTCTGCGATTTGTTAGAATAAACTTAAATGGAAACCATTTTATAAATATATTTATTTATTAAACTTATATGTAAATTGTTTCATATAAGGTATATCCCGGGAGAGGTGGTCGTGTGTGCCGCAACACCTAGGAGTAGACTCGTGTGCTGCAACACCTAGGAGTAGACTCGTGTGCTGCAACACCTAGTAGACTCGTGTGCTGCAACACCTAGGAGTAGACTCGTGTGCTGCAACACCTAGTAGACTCGTGTGCTGTAACACCTTGGAGTAGATTCGTGTGCTGCAACACCCAGGAGTAGACTCGTGTGCTGCAACACCCAGGAGAGGTGGTCGTGTATGCTGCAACACCCAGGAGAGGTGGTCGTGTATGCTGCAACACCCAGGAGAAATGGTCGTGTATGCTGCAACACCCAGGAGAGGTGGTCGTGTATGCTGCAACACCCAGGAGAAATGGTCGTGTATGCTGCAACACCCAGGAGAGGTGGTCGTGTGTGCTGCAACACCCAGGAGAAGTAGTCGTGTGTGCTGCAACACCCAGGAGAGGTGGTCGTGTATGCTGCAACACCCAGGAGAGGTGGTCGTGTATGCTGCAACACCCAGGAGAAATGGTCGTGTATGCTGCAACACCCAGGAGAGGTAGTTGTGTATGCTGCAACACCCAGGAGAAGTAGTCGTGTATGCTGCAACACCCAGGAGAGGTGGTCGTGTATGCTGCAACACCCAGGAGAGGTGGTCGTGTATGCTGCAACACCCAGGAGAGGTGGTCGTGTATGCTGCAACACCCAGGAGAGGTGGTTGTGTATGCTATGACACCCATGCTCATGGTAGACAAGTTTGAGCATAAACATATTTTTACAAACTCTCCGGTGCCACTTGGCATTCAGGGAAAGCATTAATTTATATGCCCACCACGTCTGCCAATGCAAACTGAGATACATGATAGGTCCCACTATTGTCACAAATCAATTGATTTGTAGAAACCGAGACCTGTCATGACCGATGAGGAATAATGTTGTTAGTTTTCAGTACATTCCTTTGGGAAAATCAGCTGATGATAGACTATATGATCGGTTCACTAGAAGGGTTGTGAAGACTTAATTTGTAACATTGCAGTAAAACTCTCTTGTTAGCTTATTAGTGAAGGGAACCTGTGGGCCGCTAGCAGAATAGCCTGGTGGAACAGGCCTGGCTTCTGGTCTGGCCGTGAGGTTAGAAAAACTCTCGAACCTGATTACAGATATATTACAGGTATATGGGTGGAGGGGTAAGGGAGGGTACTACCCTCAGTGCAGGGTAAGGGAGGGTACTACCCTCAGTGGAGGGTAAGGGAGTGTACTACCCTCAGTGGAGGGTAAGGGAGGGTACTACACTCAGTGGATGGTAAGGGAGGGTACTACCCTCAGTGGATGGTAAGGGAGGGTACTACCCTCAGTGGAGGGTAAGGGAGGGTACTACCCTCAGTGGAGGGTAAGGGAGGGTACTACCCTCAGTGGAGGGTAAGGGAGGGTACTACCCTCAGTGGAGGGTAAGGGAGGGTACTATCCTCAGTGGAGGGTAAGGGAGGGTACTACCCTCAGTGGAGGGTAAGGGAGGGTACTACCCTCAGTGGAGGGTAAGGGAGGGTACTACCCTCAGTGGAGGATAAGGGAGGGTACTACCCTCAGATCCACTTTTCAGCCTATATGGCAACGTGTTTATAGAATCAGTTTAAAACTGAGAGGGGGTGAAGAACATGGGAATTAACCCATACCCTAAATCCCGATACTCTCACCATAATAACGACAACTAGAACCACAATCACCACCATCCCTACCACCACCATTCCTACCACCACCATCATCCCTACCACCACTAACGTTAACACATCACTACCATCACAACCACTACGTTCCCCATAAGTCGTTATCCTCTGTAATCGGATTTTATTTCAATAAATAATGCATACTTTTTCACATGTATATTATTATTCATTCACAAGAATTTACATATTTCCCCTTTGTCAATATTTAAAAATTTAATTGCACGTAAGATTTGGTCTGTAGTTCGGGTATGAGCCTTGACAATGGCTTACAATTATAGGATTATTGCACACCTCGGGTGCAAATTAACATCAATGAATTGTACTGTGATTTTTATTTTTTTGCATAAATACCTTGGACAAGGTGAAATGTAAATGAATTTGTCTCTGAGGTACTAGAGTACTGAGCGAATACACTAGAGTACTGAGCGAATGCACTAGAGTACTGAGCGAATACACTAGAGTACTGAGCGAATGCACTAGAGTACTGAGCGAATACACTAGAGTACTGAGCGAATGCACTAGAGTACTAGTCAGTGTTCCCCGTTACAGAATGAACACACTCGCTTAATCTGACCCAACACTTCTATGCACCAGCACAGCACTCACAGCCCTGACGTTATCCAGGGCAAAAGCAGCAATATGGTCAGCTATCAAAGTATGGGAAAGCCTTGTACCAGACACACAAATATAGTGTTTCAATATTGTGTTGCAGAGTAGAATGTCAATGAATTGCCGCATGCTATTGTGTCGTTTTGTGCGAGTATTTATCAGCTCAACCTTCGGTATCTGTGTTGTCTGCATCAGGAGTAGGCAATGAGAATCACATCTGCAATAATTTTTCAACATACGCATCCACGGCACAAAATGCTTCAACTAAAATGCCGCACAGTTCCGGAAATAAAAATTTGTCTGGGAAGACATAGATGGTAGTTTACTCCACAGAATGGAAATGGGCAAATAAGGTGGAAGAACATCCTGGTAAATGTCAACATAATTTCAACAGCCGTGGAAACAGACCTATGTTGTGAGATGTGCGCGTCGTATATCAAAATGTTGCATGCAACTTAGCTTAGTCGTAGAGCGCTCTTGTCACACCCGAAGGGACCCGAATTCGAATCCCAGGAGGGGTGGAGTGGGAGGGGGAGGGGAGAAGACGTGGGAGACAGTTTACCTCTGCTGTCCTGGTCAACTAGCGGTATGTATGTATCTGGGCGTTAGTCGACTGTTTTGGAAGGTAGTATACATGTCCAACACTTGTGTAGCTTTATTGCCGAGACATTTCGCCCAGGCAGCAGGCTTAGTCAGTTGAATTTATAGGTGATTTCGATATGGTATTTATTTGAAGAATCCTGCTGGGTGTTCGAAATGTTTCGGCAGGGAAGGTACTCAAGTGTTTCATGTGTCTTATTCATCTTGTTGGTGTTTCATACCATTAATATAATCACGAGGCCTGGTCACAGACCGGGCCTCGGGGGCGCTGACCCCCGAAACCCTTTCCAGGTATACTCCAGGTATGGTAGTATATCTTAAAAAGGGCTGAACTTTGAAATGAGGTGAGGTCATATAACTCTTAACCGTCTGTAAATTCAACTGTAAATTAAAGCAGAGAACGGAAGAATGAGATACCAGCGAGAGGCTAATGATACCACCGCCACTAATCTCCTGGACACTACTCGTAGGTGCACGAGGGAGCAGCTGCAAGTTTAAAGCACAGTCTAAAAGATATTAGGAAATACTTCTTTAGCCTTCGAGTGGTCATGAAGTGGAACGACCTAGAAAGGAAAGTGGCAGATGTACGATCAATACATTAGTTTTAAGAATAGGGGCCGGTGGAGAGGTGGGATCAGGAGCTGAGACTCGACCTCTGCAATCACACTTAGGTAAGCACAATTAGGTTAATTTTCAATGGGGAAGTGGAAAAGAATTATTCCTCCGTAAGCCATGTGTCATAAAAGGCGACTAAAATGCCGGGAACAAGAGACCAGTGACCTCTTCTGTTTAAATTACTAAATTTAAAAAGAAAATTTTTAATTTTTCTTTTAGGTCACCCTGCATCGGTGGGATGCGGAGGGTGGGATGCGGCGGGTGCGGTGCGGTGAAAAAAAAAGGTAAATACAGTGTTCCACTGATGACTAGAGGTTTTCCTCCGAAACACATCAAAAATCCTGGGAGGAGGAAGTTGAAGATGTGGGAGCAATGTTTAAAATACGAACAAATGGGATTTCTGTTGAGCTAAATTAACTGAGAAGTAAAATATTTTCTGGCCTAAAAAGAATTCCTAACTTTTTAAAAGCACTTTTTGCAACTGCAGAAATTTTAATGCTTAAGATTTTATTGGCGTTTGAGATTTTAAAGAAGAATTGTTGAAGGACAGACTATTTGGAAGGAATTTGCTTTAATGTAATAAACAAAGGCATGATTTAATATAAATAATATTTCACTAAGTAACAATGGTGACCAAGATCGCACTGGTTACAGCAATGGTGACCAAGAACACATTGGTTACAACAATGGTGACCAAGAGCACATTGGTTACACCAATGGTCTCAAGAAAATATTCTCTGTTAAGTGCTTACTTACGTATAATAATAATAATAATTATAATATTATTATTATATTTATAATACAATAATAACAGTACTACTACTGCTACTACTACTGTTACTACTACTACTACTACTACTACTACTACTACTACTACTAATAATAATAATAATAATAATAATAATAATAATAATAAAATAAAAATAATAATACAATAATATTATTATTATTATTATAATCGTCCAAGAAGTATCCGTGACATAAGTTTGTCAGTAGGATAGGAAAAGTGCGAACAAGGACAGAAACAGTTCTCCAATTTTTCGGGCGATCAAACAGATCATGTTTCCGAAAGCAGGAGAGGGGGGGGGGGGAATAGCGAATAAACATCGAGGAAACCAACGCGCAAAAATCGGTAAAAATTATTTTTTTTCCTGCACAAATCACTGCATTTTGTTTATTATCGAAGAAGAATCACTGCAACTTGGTCCTTATCAAACAACAGTCACCGAATTTCATCAACACAAATCGCTGTATTTTACCAATATAAAATACACGAAACTTTTCGTATTGTTTAATATGAACCTACAACTTTATTTTATCTACACAAATCTCTACATCTTTTTATGTTATCAGCACAAATTATTTAATTTTATTTATCAACAAAAATCTTTGAATTTTGTATTATTATCGACAATAATTTCTGCGTTACAGTCATTAACGGGGCAAGGATATTTATCGTAAATATTCAGAGGTACAATTTTAGTACGGAAAATATTTTTATTGTTGACCCCCTCCCCCTTCCCATTGTACAATTTCACAAGAAGAATACTAACGGAAGCGTCACCCGTAGAACTTAACTCTACTAGAACCTTTCATAAAACACTGCCAAAACTGTGCATTTTGCTACAAATTCACGATAGACTACTAAAACTGCACCATATGTATTCACGATAGACTACTAAAACTGCACCATAAGTATTCACGATAGACTACTAAAACTGCACCATAAGTATTCACGATAGACTACTAAAACTGCACCATATGTATTCACGATAGACTACTAAAACTGCACCATAAGTATTCACGATAGACTACTAAAACTGCACCATATATGGAGTATTCATAATAGATTAAGCTAGAATTCCTCCATGTGAGAATATTCATAAAGAATTATAAAACAGAATAAAATTAATAATAGATTAGGACTATAATAAATAATGTTTAAAATAATTGCATGAATATTGTTTTGAATTCTGTTCCAGGTATTTTGATTTGTGATGTACTGTATAATATCACAGATGTAACCTGTACAATGCGTATCATCTTTAATCCAAAATCCACATTATTTTATTTAAATTCTGTACGACCTGCATATATATTTTACGAAATGAAAAATTTGTATATAATCTGTTAGGTTGGAATATAAATTGTTTGAAATGTGTGAAACTAGTTCTGCATGACCTTTATAAAATGATTTATTTATATGATCCCTATGAGGTGTACGAGCTGTGATGTGTATTATATATATGACACCTCACTGTACGAGATGCATGAATTTTGTGTATTAGTATTACTACAGTGCCGTGTATGATTTGTTTGAACATAATGATGCATGTAGCATGCATAATTAGTATTATGTATGAGAATATCTCTTACCAAGGGAAAAAAAAATTGAAACTGCCTCTCACTATTTCTCTCTCTCTCTCTCTCCCATTCCCCAATGATCAGGACAAGACGCAACAAGTAAGCCGATAATGGCGTGTACTCTTCTACTAAGTTCTTTGTTTTCCACATTCTCACCTGTGGTGATCTCAGGTAATTACCACCTGGGTGCCAGAGTTATGAAACGATCATGACAAACATGGCTCTCACCCATGTTCCTCGAGGGAATATTTTTTTTCTCCCTGGTGGAATATTCTCCGGTGCGTCGGAAAGCTTTTGTGAAGATGTGGAAATTACTGGCATTGATTCCCCCGGTGCTGGGTACCCGAGTGAGAAATGATGTTTCTGGTTGAGCGGAGAACCTCACTACAATAACCTCACATTATCTTTCTCACTAACAAAGGACACTCGGCGGTGGGAGAACAGCACAGGGAAATCTTCGTAAATTTATGCCGTAAGCGTATAAGGCTTTCCTTATTCTTTGTCTTCTCGTACGATTTGAGCCAACAAATAGGGTTGACACACACACACACACACACACACACACACACACACACACACACACACACACACACACACACTCACACTCACACTCACACACACACACACACACTCACACTCACACTCACACACACACTCACACACACACTCACACTCACACACACACACTCACACTCACTCACACACACACATGAACTGGAGGAAGGATGCATACATAGGATTAAGAAGAAATACGACAAAGCTCACGGAGCAGGGAGAGAGTAGTAGCAACCAGCGAAGAGGCGGGGCCAGGAGCTGTGACTCTATCCTTGCAACCACAAATAAATGAGTACAAATAGGAGAGTATACACACACACACACACACATATATATATATATATATATATATATATATATATATATATATATATATATATATATATATATATATATATATATATATATACACACACACACACACACCAGAAGAAGGAAATAAGAAGCTAGATTACACTAGCTTAAACTTGAGGTCTATAAAGCATAACGCAGCAACTACGTCGTGAAGAAATTTTATCTTCCGTGAAATTCCCAAAATCTTCACCCAGGAATTTTGATGTAACCGCCACCAAGAAACCCGAGACAATGAACCAATCATAATTTTCCCGACAAGTTTTAACACCTTCAGTGTCACCTGGGCACTTGGTTGGTTAAATAATTTGAAAAAATATATTTCGTGGCATCACTTGACTTACTACACATAAACCGCTACGATATAACATTGGACATATAGTTCACTGCCCTGTCCATCTCTGTGGCCACCTTACCCGAGGGAAATAATATAAGAAAATCAGAATTGATAAAATTGCTTAAAAAATAAACTGGCACCCACACAGCCCAAAATCAATACAAAAATACATCCATCGTTTAGCGTTTGAACTTCAAAAGAAACTCTCCTTAGTTATTACATCGGAAACAACCTTTTTATAATAAAAGTGACAAATTAAAATTAACAGCTCAAAGTGTTCGCCGGTCTTTCTTTTAGTAAATAGTGAATGTGTGAAGTCGGTCAGAAAAGAAATTGTGCAGTAACTAAGTTGATTCTAACGATACTAACTTTTTTAACAATTTCAGAAAAATTTCAAATTTTCACCAACTGAGACTTAACTTATGAGGTATCATCGTTCTTGTAGAATACCTCATCATTAATATTTTGCTACCGATCAAAAGAAGCATTCTTTTGTTATTTAATATAAAAGAATATCACTAGTTCTTCAATAATAGGCACCTTATGTTAGGAGAACCAAATCAGTGGCGAAGATTTGAAGCCGATCAGACGAGTCATTCTCCAGTTTTGACACTGATTCCAACGATTCTAAGAATACATTTTTTTATTCGTTTTACTATACTGACAAATTTATCATGAGACAAGCAAAACTTAATGGGTACTATCTTGGGCGTAAAATAAATCACCCATTAAATATTGAAGTCCTTCAGAAGAGGTAAACTGAAATTTATTTAACGTGATTTAACAGGAATGAAAAAAATCAAACTGCTTTACATATAAAATAGTCAGATCTGCTCCTATACGTCTAAATTTCACTCTCCGCCATTGTGGGATTAGGAGGCACTGTTTTTGAACGTTTCAAGCTACGTTATTAAGCTACGTTATTAAGTGGAGCCTTTCTAGGGTGAAGACTGGGTTCGACAATTTTGGTCATGGCGCATGTGCACATGTCATTCTTTCCATGAATTTGACCCTCGCTGCCATACACAAGACTTGAAATTTTGAAGTGGATCATATGAGGTCTTCTTAAGTTATTAGCAAAATAAAAACGAAAAGTTGTAAGAAAATAAAAATATCAAGCGTCTTCTTAATTGCACCCCCTATTGGGGATATCTAAAAATACTATCAGCAATCACTCTCTCCCGGCTCTGATAATATCTTAGCCATATAGACTCCAAACTCAACCCTTCCCTTTATCTCAGCTACAATCCTCTCATCCTTAACCCTCAAGTTCATCAAGCACTTCCTTATCCACCCCTTCCCCATCCTGCTACATACATTCATACATCCTTAACCGACACACCCACGCAAACCACATTACCAGAACCTCTCCACCTCATTCACCCAAGGTACAATATCAAGGGACACGTCAAGATACCATATTCTAACACACACAAAGGTTGAAATCTGGTACACCCATGCAGAGAGAATCTCAAGCAAGAAAATGAACTATTGTATAAGAATGAATTGCAGCAGCGTCATGAGACATATTCAAAACAGAGACAAAATAAACGCAGACAATAACAATGCGATATTCCCAGCAGTATAAATAAGGAAGCAGAGGAGGAATAGAGGCACTGTTAATCAGGAGACAATGGAGTCAGGAGATAGAACGGCGAGGAAGTAAGGTGTGCCTTGCAAGGAAGTGTCAGGAGACGGAGAAGAAATTCATACAAAAATGGAAAAGAGGACGTAGAAAAAATAGAGAAAGTTCGTGGCTCAGCCAATGAGGCTGAGAATCGAACAAATCTAAGAATCAGCGCATGGAAAACTAGAGAATAATTAATAGACAAAGAGCATTGAATTTCAGGTCCCGGGTCATTTAGGAAAAAATAGGTACTGAGTATTAGTCGACTGCAGTGTCTAATCTTGTGGGCTAGACCATTACTAACACTGAAGAAGACACACACTAGTAGAGTTCTCCTCCTGTAATTACAATTAATTAACGCAGGTAATTACATATAGGATATAGATGGCAGGTAATCATGCAGATTAACCGCAGAAACATTAGGACATTCTTGTTCCATATAAGTATGGCCAGTATGGGGAACTAAGCTTATAAGGAGGCAGTGAAGGACAACTCTACACATAGTTTCAATAGCAGGTATAATTGGGCTCAGAAGGTCAGGAATCCAAAAAGCCGGATCCTAAAAGGCGAGGTAAGATCATACACACTTAAAGCACAACTAAGCAAATTCGCACGCGCGCACACACACACACACACACACACACACACACACACACACACACACACACACACACACACACACACACACACACACACAAACATAAGTGAATATACACAGAAAAAAACACAGAAGGGTTAAAAATAACACAAGTACACGTCACTTGTGTAACGACAGCGCGACACAATAACTCTACCCTACGTCAGTCAGCTGACAAGACTCCCTCCTCAGTCAGCTGACAAGACTGTTCCACCTTAGTTTGCTTACAAGACTGTCCCGCTGCCATCTGCTGACAAGACTTTCCCACATCAGTCTGTTGACAAGACTGTCCCAGGCCAGCGAGGCCCAGAGGAAGTCGGTCGGTCGCTAGACGCCGCCAACTGTGAAATATGAAAATACAACATTTGCATAATAGTCTGAACCCGAGTTTACGAGACGCTGAACGCCACGAGTCTGACAATGGTGTCTCATAAAGCGAGAAATGCTCCGAGAAAACTAAAATAATAACAGTTCACCTATTAACGTGCGATAGCAGTAAATTGATGCTTATCTCTGTTTCCTTACTTCTTTTATATTCGTATTGCATTTACTAAGCACAGGCAACTGCAGAAAAGCGTTCGTAAACGAAAGAGCATTTGATATGCTATCTTATTCGCTTATTTTCTGATACTATAGAATGAATATTTATTTATATTGCTTTCAACATGAAAGAATATTACATCTTGGTAGTTCTAGCGAGCAGGAAAATCCTTTCTGCTCTGGTTGATATTTCCCCACTGTGACGTTCTTTATAGGAGAGCAGGATTGGTTGGAAAAGAGGAATGTAAAAGTTCTTTGTTGGTTGGGGGGACGGGGATGATTCAGGGGTGGGAGCTTGTATGAACTGGAAGGTATATGAAAAGAGACCAGGGAGAGAAACTTGATGGCAGTGTGGCATTCTGGCCTTTGTCCAGCATTCCAGTCTTTGTCTGGAGTTTTGACACTAGTGAACTAGTGGCATACGAATAATAGTTTCACCATTCTTCACTCATAGTTTACTATAATGCAATAATCGCGGACAAGCGATGAAATAGTAACTGCGTTACTATTTCATTGGTTCATCGCCTCAGTGACTCGATCAGATCAGACTTCATAAGCTGGAAAGGAAATATTACAGAAATGCAAACCATTAAGAAATATTTTTGAAAGTATAAGTACGTGTACGATTTACTCGTCTTCTTGCATATTCATGAAACTTGTAATCCTGCCAGAGTGCAAAACAATTAACATTCTTCCGTTTCACATTCATATAACGGGAAGGTATTGCCTCTCTAGATAGTTGCTGTCAACCTGTCTCCTGAATATGATAATGGTATACAATGTCGATGAGTTGATAAGTAAGACACATGTGCAACAGTTACGTATCTTTATTCCGAAACGTTTCGCCTACACAGTAGGCTTTTACTGATACCTAAAGTCAGTACCTGACCAGCCGGGCTATGGTTCGTACGTCTGTTTGTGTGCGGCCAACAGTAACAGCCTGGTTGATCAGGCCCTGATCCACCATGAGGCCTGGTCACAGACCGGGCCGCGGGGGCGTTGACCCCCGGAATCCTCTCCAGGTATACTCCAGGTATCAACTTATCGGTACTGTATACCATTATCATACCCACTCTGTTAGACACTGCACCACAACGGTATCTTGGCACAGAAAACATCTTCAATAATTTTTTTGCCTGACTACTAGTAACAAGTGAAAAGGTTTGATCTGAGAGGGACCTACCTTCTCAGTGATTACATTCTTTCTACTAGTGGGCTGAGCCTCACCTTTGACAGTATATAAGTCTCCATACTGTTGCTTCAAACTTCGCATGTGCCTTACTTATAAACCTGCCTACTACCTAGCTTCCAGTTCCGTGTTAAACTTTCTCACAGAGTTCTCGTCACAATCCTGCAAAGTTTGTGTATTGCCACTGCAACGCTTGTGCAAATATTGTGTAGTAGCACTTAAAAAATACACGTAAAATAATCGGTTAAGATTTCTTTAGTGTCTACACTGAGTGTTCCAAGGCTCTACATTACTTATTCAGAATTACTTCATGAACATTCGCTGAATGCAAACATTCATGTAGTGAATATTCGCTTAATTTGTCAAAAACTCAAGAAACACATTATTAGTGAGATGAGAAACATAATCACCGGGATCTCTCTCTCTCTCTTGGTTTCATCACTATCTTGTCACGTGTTTGCTGGTTCATATTGCCTCTTCGTCTAGTCACTGCTACCAAAACTTTCCATCCTCACTACCACAACCACAGCAATTACCATTAACACCGTTTTCTCCTCAACGTCCACTACTGCCACCACCACAATCTCTCACCTTTTATCTGAATATTTGTCTCTCTTACTGCCACAAGTGTGGGCTGGTATGAAGTGTCTCCTTGAATGACTTCCTCACCACCTCCCGCGCCACCACCTCCCGCGCCACCACCTCCCGCGCCTACACAGACAACTGCGTGAGCTCACTTTCCTCAGGTGCGAGAATAAAACCATGCCACTATATCTGCCTCGGTCGAGCAACAGCAAGTTACATATGGTACTGAGAGGTAAAAACAAGGGGTCCATGAACAGCAGGTTTTTAAAACTAAAGTTGGTATAAGAATGACTGGAAGAGACTAACACAACAATGAACTGATCCCCTTTGAGTGAAGTGCGCCAACAGTGTCTTGGACACAATATACGAGTCAAACATTCCCTCTCACTTTGAGTGAAGTGCGCCAACAGAGTCTTGGACACAATATACGAGTGAAACATTCACTCTCACTTTGAGTGAACACTTCTTGTTTGACAAAGAGATCGTTGAAAGTGATCCTATCTATAACCTTGACATGAACACGTTGGCCTTTACATTTTAGTGGATATTTTAGCATCGCAGATATCAGTGATTTTAATGTTACATGAAGAATTAAAGCTACCTTGCTCTTATTGGAATGAATCCGATTACCTCACATTACCTATGAGCTGAATGGCCTCTGCTTATTTTATGCTTCTTCATGAATAATAATAATAATAATAATGATAAATCACTGTTACGTAAAAGGCAAATGTTCTTAAAAGGTTCCCACCTGACATGGAAGACCGTTGTTATACCACACGACGGGCAGCCACAAGCAGCGTCACTCAGGCGATGTTCTGAATAACATTACTGCACCAGTGATAATTTATTCCTCTGATAACGTATTACGAAAATATTCTAGCAATATTTTTTACTAAAAAGTGACCAATTGAAATCTCTGACCCAAATCTGACTCCAGCTTTACCCTGTTCCTTCTATTGTTATAGTGTTAATATTGTTAATTGCCTAAATCCAGGTGACTACTGAAGAAGCAAGTGCTGTAGAAAAAGGTGATGGAATTACCCTCCATTTCTCACGCGATGTATAATCCCTTCGGAATTTTCGCTTCTAGTAAGTTAATTCATGTATACACAAATACAGTTACATAGATTATCATATATAGTAACATATGTGTAGGGAACCTAGGATAACCCAAAAAAGTCAGACAAAGTGACTTATTTCCATTAGGGTCCTGCCACGTAAATTTAATGATAATAATTATTATAATAATTAACAGTAGTAGTAAATTAAATAATATTTTTATATCATAAATCCGGAAAGATAAAAATTATGTTAACTTTCAAAAATTAGGACAACCATGTTTATTTTTAGATAATGTCATTCTATAATCTAACCCTGTAATTATACGCGCCATTATTTTTATCTTACATTGTATAATCTGGTTCGTAAAACATTCGCTGCTCCCTCGTTAACCTCTCATTATGGTTCATTATACATTAACTCTCGAACCTCTTTGAAGGGATGGGATAATAGTTGATGGTCACAGATCCTCTCTGCTGGTCGCTAATGTAACACTGACTTCTATCGTAAACCTCTGCAACTTAAATGGTATGTAAATACACCGATACGTGTATACCTTTTGGTGTATATTAACAGAGAGGTTACTCTAATCGATATTAAAATGATTAACTTATTCTTGACTGGAAGTCAAGACTTAATGACCGACATGTACTCGACACTCTTAAAACTCACTTAACTACTCAATTAATGGGGCGTATTTGACAGATGCAGTGAATGACTATATTAACAACAACGTCTCGCCCAAGACGTTGTCGTTGATAAAGGCATCCACTGTTGGAAAGACATGTCGTTAATGAAGGTGTCCACTGTATTGTTGAAACATTGTCTTTAATAAATGTATCCAAATTGGAAGTCTTCACCCAAAGACTTCCAATTTGGATAAATCGTTTTTAGAACGGAAATTTTGCAAATTTTAATTCAGTAGATAAGTCAAAAGAACAGTCCATCGCGAGTAAAGTGAATATAAATGGCAGCAGAAACTATCTCCTGTTTCCAGGTATGGCTGACCGATAGGCAACAGTCTGTATTAATGGAGAGAAATCAGAAAGGAGACTTGTTACGAGTGGTGTGCCACAGGGGTCAGTGTTGGGGGCCCTCGTTCTTCACAACGTACATAAACGATGACCTGGATAGGTTGATGTTGTGGTTGGAGAAGCGGTTCAGTGCAGACGAATTTGAGGTTTCCGCTGAGCTACGAGATGCATTCGAATAAAAGTCACATCACAAACATATTACAAATGATATATACACCTAAACGATTTTTTTTTTCAGTGTGTCCTCAACCAATATTAAAATCTTAATAAATATCTGAGATAAATTTTACAGGCAAGAAGAATTATGAAAATTTTAACGAGACTTATATTTATAATTATTTTTGTTTACTCAAGGTTTTTTTTATCTCTCATAAAACTCACGATAATGCTTCATTGACACACGAACGGGGATTATCACAACACGAACAGTAACTGTCAGCGTTCGTGGGGCAAGCATCACCACACAAGCGATAAATTTCAGCACAGAAACGGTAACCATCACCACACAAACTGTAACCATCACCACACAAATGGGAACTATCACCACACAAACTGAAACCATCACTACACAAACTGTAACCATCACCACACAAATGGGAACTATCACCATACGAACGGGAAACATCAGCACGCAAGAGGTAATCATCACTACACAACAAGAATCATCACCACATGAAAGGGAAAACACCTACACATGAACTACCACCACATAAACACCATTATTATCACTAACTGGTAACATTACCAAAAGTGCCATTTTCATTAACAGGGAAGAATAACGTCACAATACTCTGACTGGAACAATTCATTGCCCACCAACAAACTGAAAAAGAAAAAGAGATATTTCAGTCCGTCCTCGATGGATTAATTGTAAATAATTACGAATCGCTCACTCGAAATTTTATTCTACAAATACGAGAATACACGCAACCGTCAATGATAACATTCAATTAACTTCACGAAACATCTCAGCGCTATTACATAATATCGCATCATTAACCAGCATCACGAAATATAGAGATGTGTTTGCTAAACTCAAGGGGTAATCTTGACTTCGTGAGTAGTTATTAGCTGGAAGAGGGACCAGCCTTCACCACTCCTACTAAATAAACCGGACCATAAAAAGATCACAAACATTATTAAATTTGAAAACAAAATATTCAAAGTTACACTGCAAAGTTACGCAATTTCGATAATGTCAGGAAATACATTTTCCTCTAATACAAATTTTGATAATCCTCGGCTAATGTTTAGGTTATTTTGGTTTTCAATGTTGCATTAAAATACCAATAGATTTATAAAATATTAAAGCAAAACTATCATTATTAGAGACTAAAACTCATAATATCATTGTTAATTAAAGATGAGAAAGGACTAAATTTGGGTATTCCTTGAAGCACTGTCAGCGCGCATGTGACTTGAGAATGGTGATAGATGGATCGAAAAATTTGCCTAGTTTCGTTTACAATTTGAGATTTAGCTGCAAACTGTTATCATTTAACATTCGAAGAAGCTCAGTGTTTGAGCTTCTTCGATTATTATTATTATTATTATTATTATTATTATTATTATTATTATTATTATTCTTTCTTTCAACACGTCGGCCTTTTCCCACCGAGGCAAGGTGGCCCACCGAGGCAGGTTGGCCCACCGAGGCAGGTTGGTCCACCGAGGCAGGGTGGCCCAAAAGGAAAACCGAAAGTTTCTCCTTTTACATTTAGTAATATATACAGGAGAAGAGGTTACTAGCCCCTTGCTCCCGGCATTTTAGTCGCCTCTTACGACACGCATGGCTTACGAAGGAAGAATTCTGTTCCACTTCCCCATGTGGTAACATACGCGTGTCATTGATAAGCATTCCTCCATCAGTAAACATGGAATATCATTACTTTATATTCCAACAACACCATCAAACAAACTACAGCAACAACTTTAGTTCTGCTGCAACAATGCAACAAGAGTTTAACCACAAACAATGCGACAAAAGTTCAACAGATTCTGTGACTTGTCAAAATTAATAATATTTTACAGCCGAAACAAAAGACGGACTTTTAAAACGTCAGCAGAGGGAGAAAGTTTGTCAGGACTTCCGCATGAAAGACGTAGATTGTGTAGAAAGAGTTTGTTTCAGCGGGAGCAAACTAGAGTTTGATAGTGCTAAGGAGGGGATGTTTCATGAGAGAAATTCTACTTGTTATGTTGGAGAAGGAAATATTATGATGAAAACATGTTAGATTGTGCTACCTTAACAGATGAAACATTTCACGGCAGGCGAGTCCCGTTGTGTGATTTATTTAGAAAATGTTATTGAGATTTCGTGATTCATAATTGGGTTGTCTTAAATAAATAAAAAACGCTATCTGGGAATTATTTAGTTTAAAAAAATTAAATACTTTGACTAGAGAAGGTCGAATAGTATTACATGAGGAAGACAAAAGATTTTTGCTGTACCGTCTCGCGAGAGACGATGTCAAGCTACTTTAAATAATTTATGGAGTTTATCTCCAAACTTGGTTTAATAAACAGACACTAACACTATCTTTTTCCCTTGGAATCTTTCACCCCACCTTTCACCGCAAATAATGCTTCCCTACCTCATTCATCACCATCCATTCATTCGTTATGACCATCCATTCCACCCTCTCCCCTCACCCTCTTCCATTATCTTACTCCCTTTTCAGTTATTACCATTCTCACCTATCTTCCTCCCTTACCCCTAACAACTTCTCCTTACCAGTTTCCTTCCTTCGTACTACCTCCCCTTTCACTCAGTTTTCCTTTCTGCTCCCCTTCGCTCAGTTCCAATCCAACTCAAGTCTCTCTCTGTCTCTACCTTCCCTTCCTTCTCACATTCACTCCCATTCTCTCCAAAAGCCTTTCTCAATTTCTCTCATTCTCTCCCACTACTCACCCCTCTCACACACTTCTTCCCTCTTGACCTCCTCCCACTTCTACTCACCTTCCTGCTTTCTACTGGTAGTTTTCTATTCTGTTTCAGTACATCATGCCTGCCCCTCAGAACAATCTTCATCTAAAACATATCTATCTACCGCAATAACTATCCCAGGAAGACACTGTTGGTGTGAGGCGCCAGCAACAACAGGCAGAAAGAACCTAAGGTAGGGAATAACTCAAAGCAGAGACGCAGAAAAATAAAGACAAACAAAAACATAATAAAAAAAAGGATCTTGCATCAACTATTCATTTGTCATCCATCCGTCATATGGCTGAAGATGGCTGAAGAAAAAGAACGGATGATGAGCCTGAGTTAAATAACATGAATGTTAGGAAGGCAACAGAACATTCATGGAGGTTTTCACAACGGAGTAGAATCCACTATCAGAAGCGAGAGAAAGTACAATAGCTCATGCGGAACTGGTAAATAAGGAAATAACTAGTAAATATATACTAACATGTCAGAAAGAACTTGATTAAATAAAGAATAAAGTTCAGGGTTAGTCACTCACGTACATAAATAACTAGAGACGGTAAATTAACCAGACAAGTTGACGATCTTGCATGCTGTGCGGTGTCTTGGAAAATTTTAAAAATTAATTAAAAGTACGTTTAGAGTCATGAAATTCTCATGGAACAACAGAACAGGGTCACAGTGGACAAACCCCGCCATATAAATTTGATAGAAGTCTATGGATGTTTGGTAAAAGAAGCAGCAGCAGCAGTCACTTCAGCACTGACAGTACTTGTAAGCAACAGAAGCACTAACAACTGCAGCAACAGAGGTTACAGGAACACAGTCAGTAGCAGTAGAGGGAGAAGCAACGGCAGCAGCAGCAGCAGCAGTAACAGCAGCAGCAGCAGTAGTAACAGCATCAACAACAGTGACAGAAGCAGCGGTAACATCACGAGTAGAAGCAGCAGTAGCAGTACCATCGAGGTTCAGCCTCAAGACCTATACTCCTATTCTCCTCACAAAGGTTCGCGTCTGCAGACAAATGACTGGGACAATTAATTTTTAAAGGTTCGTGACGTGGAAAGTAGGTAGTAAAAAAAATAGAAGAATTGGGGTGTTGAGAAGAATGGATGTGATGGTGGTGGTGGGGAGAATGAATGGGGGCTAGGGAGAATGAAGGATATGGCAGAGAGAATGAAGGAGATAGTAGAAAGAATGGAAGATGAATGAAAATATAACAAAATGTATAATAGGAAATGCAATTTACAGTTAACCCAATAGTTTTAAGTTCGATGGTTTCAAAGAGAAAGTTGACATGTTCACACTTTAGAATGACGACAATCTTCCTAGTCTAGACACACTTAGCCACATGAATGACAACAATCTTCCTAGTCTAGACACTGCCACATGAATGACGACAATCTTCCTAGTCTAGACACACTTAGCCACATGAATGACAACAATCTTCCTAGTCTAGACACTGCCACATGAATGACGACAATCTTCTTAGTCTAGACACACTTAGCCACATGAATGACGACAATCTTCCTAGTCTAGACACTGCCACATGAATGACGACAATCTTCCTAGTCTAGACACACTAAGCAACATGAATGACGACAATCTTCTTAGTCTAGACACTGCCACATGAATGACGACAATCTTCCTAGTCTAGACACACTAAGCAACATGAATGACGACAATCTTCCTAGTCTAGACACACTAAGCAACATGAATGACGACAATCTTCCTAGTCTAGACACACTAAGCAACATGAATGACGACAATCTTCCTAGTCTAGACACACTTAGCCACATGAATGACGACAATCTTCCTAGTCTAGACACTGCCACATGAATGACGACAATCTTCCTAGTCTAGACACACTTAGCCACATGAATGACAACAATCTTCCTAGTCTAGACACTGCCACATGAATGACGACAATCTTCCTAGTCTAGACACACTTAGCCACATGAATGACAACAATCTTCCTAGTCTAGACACAGCCACATGAATGACGACAATCTTCCTAGTCTAGACACTGCCACATGAATGACAACAATCTTCCTAGTCTAGACACACTAAGCAACATGAATGACGACAATCTTCCTAGTCTAGACACACTAAGCAACATGAATGACAACAATCTTCCTAGTCTAGACACAGCCACATGAATGACGACAATCTTCCTAGTCTAGACACTGCCACATGAATGACAACAATCTTCCTAGTCTAGACACACTAAGCAACATGAATGACAACAATCTTCCTAGTCTAGACACACTAAGCAACATGAATGACAACAATCTTCCTAGTCTAGACACACTAAGCCACATGAATGACAACAATCTTCCTAGTCTAGACACACTAAGCCACATGAATGACGACAATCTTCTTAGTCTAGACACACTAAGCCACATGAATGACAACAATCTTCCTAGTCTAGACACACTCAGCCACATGAATGACGACAATTTAAACGAAGGGTCGTTGTGAGGTTTTAAAGAGAGCTCTGGGTTTGCTATCACCAGTTTCTTGAAGATGTTTACAATTAGCACTAAAATTTTCCAAACTCTTATTCCCTGACTCAGGAAAATAGCAAAAATAAATGTGGAAACAAGGAGAAATCTCGATAGCAGACATTACATAACGTAATGTCACACGACTTGAAAAATTAAAACCTAATGTTTTTCTGGCTTTCATATCGTTTGAAAAATAAAACACAAAATCCATTAGCGGTTTAGTCTATAAAAGTACAAGAATTTACGACACTTCGGTAAGTGTCTGCGCAACACCGTGTAAAGAGCGCAGGTAATTTTACATAGAAGAAACTTGTATAGAGTAAGACACGGGAACTAAGAACACAGATATACGTGGAGATACAATACTACAATCAGTAGGTATGGAACACAACAATTTCTTACAATAGTGGAACTAAGCAGCAGTCGTCGTTGAGAATCAAAGTTAAGCTAAGAGGAGATTCTGTTAAGGAGCAGCTATTCAGAGGTCAAATGTCAAAAGGTCAAGTGTGTGTGTGTGTGTGTGTGTGTGTGTGTGTGTGTGTGTACTCACCTAGTTGCACTCACCTAGTTGTGGTTGCAGGGGTCGATTCACAGCTCCTGGCTCCACCTCTTCATTTGTCGCTACTAGGTCACTCTTCCTGCTCCATTAGCTTTATCATACCTCTTCTTAAAGCTGTGTATGGATCCTGCCTCCACTACATCACTTGCCAGACTATTCCACTTCCTGACAACTCTGTGACTGAAGAAATACTTCCTAACATCCCTGTGATTCATCTGAGTCTTCAATTTCCAATTGCGACTCCTTGTTGCTGTGTCCCATCTCTGGAACATCCTGTCTGTCCACCTTGTCAATTCTTCTCAGTATTTTATGTATGTACTCACCTATTTGTGGTTGCAGGGGTCGAGTCATGGCTCCTGGCCCCGCCTCTTCACTGATTGCTAATAGGTCCTCTCTCTCCCTGCTCCATGAGCTTTATCAAACCTCGTCTTAAAACTATGTATGGTTCCTGCCTCCACTACGTCGCTTTCTAGGCTATTCCACTTCCTGACAACTCTATGACTGAAGAAATACTTCCTTACATCCCTTTGACTCATAGGAGTCTTCAACTTCCAATTAATTGTGACCCCTTGTTTCTGTGTCCCCTCTCTGGAACATCTAGTCTCTGTCCACCTTATCTATTCCTCGCAGTATTTTATATGTCGTTATCATGTCTCCCCTAACCCTCCTGTCCTCTAGTCCACACTGTCTCTCACTGAGAGACAGTGAGGACTAACACTGTCTCGTGGCATGTCTCACTGTTTCTCAATGAAGTGTTCCTCACTCTCTCTCACTGAGGGTTCTCTCACTGAGGGGTTTCTCACCGAGGTGTGGGGCAGGTGGAATCGATATTCCAATATTGTTTAAGACTAAAAAAAAAAAAAAAAAAAACCTCCAGGATATTAAAGAAGGAGAGACGACATTCAGACGAGTGCCAACCTCCACACTCAGATATCCTCCCATCAAGGTCAAGGGCTCTTAATCCAGGGAATAAGAACTTCCCTCTCTTTCCTAGGATCTTACCTGACTGGCCCCCCCATTCCACTGTCACCCTGACCACCACCAGCCTCGCTTGGCGTCCATTAAGAGGAAGAAAGTCTTGTTTTAAAGATTTTTACACAAACTCGTAAAACGTGGGCGCAGTGAGGCTGTCAGGGTGATTACTACTTGTTATGCTATAAAATTCACCCCTCAAGGAGGATCATACATTAACAGCAAATGTTACTAGAGTTTATATTTGTTATTCAAGCGTTGAAGATAGAGCAGAGAGAGAGAGAGAGAGAGAGAGAGAGAGAGAGAGAGAGAGAGAGAGAGAGAGAGAGAGAGAGAGAGATATTTTGGGTGGTAGGGGCTTGGACATCCAAGAGGCATGTGCTAGCACTTTAGATCGGAGCGGAGATGGGCGTTTCTTTTCATAACGACGTATGAGCAGAGTAACATAATGAAGGGATTTCAGGGAAACAGGTTAGTCGGCATCGTGTAGGTGGGAGGTACAGCACTTGCGCTCTGATGGAGGGTGAAGATGCTGTAGTTCGGAGGGCCATCTAAATTGTGATGTTAGCGAGTCTCAGGTAAGACATCGATTTAATGAATGACAGTGACTGTGTTTTCACTATTTCTGGGTCATTTAAGACGGTGTAAAATAAATTAAACTATATTCATTTCGGGCTCTTCGGGATCCGAAAAAGGCTTTCCCTGTATATCATAAGCCCAGCTCTCTCCACCAGAGGGGGCTTGGTAAAATCCAATAGTAAATTTTACACGTTATGAGATATATAAAATACTGAAGACAGCACACTACAAGTACAGCTTTTATCGTGTAACTACTAATATGACGGCGCAGTAAAGGCAAACTCCACACACATTAAAAATTAGATTCGATAAGAGGCCAGTAAAAGGCAACCATAAAATCGTATTTGATACGAACCCAGTAGAATAGGAACCAACTGGGCCACTTGACTGACTAAAAAGATTGGGCTCAGAGCTAGATATGGACTATTCCTGACATATTGCTAAATATATGAAACAGTTTCGTCAAATTATTTATAAAAACTAAACATAATAGCGATGAAAAAAACACTAAATACATCTCAATTAAAAAACATACGGAGATATAAACGAGGAGTAAGTGCAAAGCAATATTTAGGAGCAGCTCCAGCAGAGCAGCAGCAGCTCTAGCAGAGCAGCAGCAGCTTCAGCAGCTCCAGCAGAGCTGCAGCAGCTCCAGCAGTGCAGCAGCAGCTCCAGCAGAGCAGCAGAAGCTCCAGCAGAGCAGCAGCAGCTCTAGCAAAGTGGCAGCATCAATTACAGCAGACTAATAGAAGCTGCAGCAGCTCCAGTAGCAACAACAGAGTAGCAGCAACAGCAGAGTAGCAGCACCAGCAGAGTAGCAGCAACAGCAGAGTAGCAGCAACAGCAGAGTAGCAGCAACAGCAGAGTAGCAGCAACAGCAGAGTAGCAGCAACAGCAGAGTAGCAGCACCAGCAGAGTAGCAGCAACAGCAGAGTAGCAGCACCAGCAGAGTAGCAGCAACAGCAGAGTAGCAGCACCAGCAGAGTAGCAGCAACAGCAGAGTAGCAGCAACAGCAGAGTAGCAGCAACAGCAGAGTAGCAGCAACAGCAGAGTAGCAGCAACAGCAGAGTAGCAGCAACAGCAGAGTAGCAGCAACAGCAGAGTAGCAGCAACAGCAGAGTAGCAGCAACTGTATTGTAACAAATAACAAATCATATTTTTCATAACTAAAACTAATATATTTTGAAGAATATTCTGGAGTTATTTACAGGAGGGTTAAATCTGCCTTGTTCTCTCTCTCGGTTCAACCTTCGTCTTTATTACCAAACACTTTAACAGTGTTTCTTATCTTAAAGATGAACTTCTGACTTGCAAACAGACGGCAGCTTTATGCAAAAAAAAAAAAAAAAAAATCCTTTACCTCTAGGTATCAGGTTTAGTATAGAAAAGAAAATCTTGCGTATCACTGAAATCTTGTCAGCACAACATTCCTGAATTTCGAAAATTTTAGAAAAACCTTTGTCAGACATGAAGATATGACCCTTAAAAATAGTTAATAAGTTTACTTGATATAAAGTTATGCTGTTGGGTAAACGTCATGTAATAAAGTCCTCTTCTGGGTCTTCGATTGATGTTAATCTGACATAATTCTATCGGATCAATTGCTTAAGAAATCCTCCCATCAAGAAATATTTCTTAATGCTGATAATGAACTCTTGCTCCAAGGAAGTGAACCTGACCTCTACGTTCTTGAACGCCTCCCATTCTCTCAGGCGATGTTTGCTTATAGCTCTCCCCCATGAATGTAAAAGAAAAATCAGATATAAAGGCAATCTTTAGCCAAACTTATTCTCGCTAGGTACGTTACTGCTATTACAGTCGATCACCTGGCGTGTTCCACCTGCAGGACCTTACACATTGACCTCAAACTTTACTTATGTCAGAGTTGACCACCACTTTCTGGAGTCTTGATAGTGTTGAGCTACAGATCATTCATCTTTAACACTTTCGGGAAACAACTGTTAGGCATAGGGGTGATAGAATGGGTCTGCGTGGTGAGTGTGCGCAGTAGGAAAAAAATCGGGCACCCAGTGGTGCATTGTGGGAACACCATTTCAGTACACTTTGTCCACCATGCCTCGCAGCAAGAAACACTTTACTCCTCGGCGAATTGGGACACTTTTGTTCCCCAGTGACAGTTCTAACAGTGATGGGGGTGTCAGTGAAGGTGACTTTCAAGGTTTTGAGGCGGTTGTGACCGAAAGTAATGACCCTAATACCGGTAATAGTGAGGAAAACCCAGACGACCCACAACCTTCCTCCTCTGGTGTGGCGTCTTGTTCACGTTCAGTTGTACCAGAACGAAGGAGGAAACTCTTATTTACTCATATCCAGGACTCAGATGTGAGTTTCTCAACCGGTTTCTCAAAACAGTTTCTCAACCGCTTTCTCAAACCGGTTTCTCAACCAGTTTCTCAACCGGTTTTTCAAACCTGTCTCTCAACCGGTCTGAGGCAAACCGGTCCTTCAACCGGTCTGAGGCAAACCGGTCTCTCAACCGGTCTGAGGCAAACAAGTCTCTCAACCGGTCTGAGGCAAACCGGTCTCTCAACCGGTCTGAGGCAAACCGGTTTCTCAAACCGGTCTGAGGCAGACCGGTTTGCCTCAAACCAGTTGAGAGAGGTTTGCCTCAAACCGGTTGAGAGACCGGTTTGCCTAAAACCGGTTGAGAGATCAGTTTGCCTAAAACCGGTTGAGAGACTTGTTTGCCTCAGACCGGTTGAGAGACTTGTTTGCCTCAGACCGGTTGAGAGACCGGTTTGCCTCAGACCGGTTGAGGGACCGGTTTGCCTCAGACCGGATGAGAGACCGGTTTGAAAAACCGGTTGAGAAACCGATTTGAGAAACCAGTTTGAGAGACCGGTTTGCCTCAAACCGATTGAGAGACCGGTTTGCCTCAAACCAGTTGAGAGACTGGTTTGCCTCAAACCGGTTGAGAGACCGGATTGCCTCAGACCGGTTGAGAGACCAGTTTGCCTCAGACCAGTTTAGAGACCGGTTTGAGAAACCAGTTGAGGAACCGTTTTGAGAAATCGGTTGAGAAAAGGTTTTGAGAAACTGGTTTGAGAAACCGTTTTGAGAAAGCGGGTTGAGAAACTGGTTTGCCTCAAACCAGTTTGAGAAACCAGTTTGCCTCAGACCAGTTGAAAGACCGGTTTGCCTCAGACCGGTTGAGAGACTTGTTTGCCTCAGACCTTTTGAGAGACAGGTTTGCCTCAGACGGGTTGAGGGACCGGTTTGCCTCAGTCCGGTTGAGAGACCGGTTTGAAAAACCGGTTGAGAAACCGGTTTCTGGAACCGGTTGAGAAACCGGTTTCTGGAACTGGTTGAGAAATCGGTTTCTGGAACCGGTTGAGAAACAGGTTTCTGGAACCGGTTTCTGGAACCAGTTTCAGGAACCGGTTTCTGGAACCGGTTTCAGGAACCGGTTGAGAAACCGGTTTCAGGAACCGGTTGAGAAACCGGTTTCTGGAGCCGGTTGAGAAACCGGTTTCTGGAACTGGTTTGAGGCAAACTGGTTTCTGGAAGAGGTTTGAGGCAAACTGGTTTGTCTCAGACCGGTTGAGAGACTGGTTTGTCCTCAGACCGGTTGAGAACCGGTTTGCCTCAGACCAGTTGAGAACCGGTTTCTCAGACCGGTTGAGGACCGGTTTGAAAACCGTTGGGAAACGGTTTCTGGAACCGTTGAGAAACCGGTTTCTGGAACCGTGTTGAGAAAGCCGGTTTCTGGAACCGGCTTGATGAAACGGTTTCAAACCGTGTCTGGAAACCGGTTTCTGGAACAGTTTGAGAAACCGGTTTCTCAGACCGGTTGAGAAACCGGTTTCTCAGAAACCGGTTGAGAAACCGGTTTCTAGACCGGTTGAGCAAACCTGCGTTTCTGGAACCGTTGAGAAACCGTTTCGGAACCGGTTGAAAACTGGTTTCAGGAACCGGTTGAGAAACCGGTTTCAGGAACCGGTTGAGAAACCGGTTTCAGGAACCGTTAGAAACCGGTTTCTGACCAGGAGAAACCGGTTTCTGAACTGGTTTGAGGCAGAACGGTTTCTGGAAGGTTGAGGCAAACTGGTTTCTCAGACCGGTTGAGAAACGGTTTCTAGGACCGGTTGAGAACCGGTTCTCAGACCAGTTGAGAACCGGTTCCTCAGAACCGGTTCTTAAAAACCAGTTGGAAACGGTTTCTGGAACCAGTTGAGAAACCAGTTTCTGAACCGGTTGAGAACCGGTTTCTGGAACCGGTTGAGAAATCGGTTTCTAAAACCGGTTGAGAAACCGGTTTCTCAACCAGTTTTAGAAACCGGTCTTCTAACCGGGTTCCAGAAACCAGTTCCAGAAACCGGTTTCTCAACCGGTTCCAGAAACCGTTTGCTCAACCGTTGAGAAACCGGTTTCAGGAACCGGGTTGAGAAATCGGTTTCGGAACCGGTTGAGCAACTGGTTTCAGGAACCGTTGAGAATCGGTTCCTGAAAGCCTGCGTTTCCTTAAACCGGTTCCTGAAACCGGTTTCTCAACCGGTTCCTGAAACCGGTTTCTCAACCGCGTACTTGAAACCAGTTTCAACCGGTTCCTGAAACCTGCAGCTTTCTCAACCGGTTCCTGAAACCGGTTTCTCAACCGGTTCCAGAAACCGGTTTCTCAACCGGTTTCAGAAACCAGTTTCTCAACCGGTCCCAGAAACCGGTTTTTCAAACCGGTCTCTCAACCGGACTCAGGCAAACCGGTCTCTCAACCGGACTCAGGCAAACCGGTCCCTCAACCGGTCTGAGGCAAACCGGTCTCTCAACTGGTCTGATGCAAACCGGTCTCTCAACCTGTCTGAGACAAACCAGTCTCTCTACCGGTCTGAGACAAACCGGTTTGCCTCAAATCGGTTCCAGAAACCCTTTTGCCTCAAACCGGTTCCAGAAACCGGTTCCAGAAACCGGTTTCTCAACCGGTTCCAGAAAACGGTTTCTCAACCGATTCCAGAAACCGGTTTCTCAACCGGTTCCAGAAACCGGTTTCTCAACCGGTTCCTGAAACCGGTTTCTCAACCGGTTCCTGAAACCGGTTTCTCAACCGGTTCCTGAAACCGGTTTCTCAACCGGTTCCTGAAACCGGATTCTCAACCGGTTCCTGAAACCGGTTTCTCAACCGGTTTCAGAAACCGGTTGAGAAACTGGTTGAGAAACCGGTTTTAGGAACCGGTTGAGAAACTGGTTTTAGGAACCGGTTGAGAAACCGGTTTCTGGAACCAGTTGAGAAACCGGTTTCTGGAACCGGTGAAGTCCTTTTGACCCAAAGAATTGTAATAACACTCCATTTCCATGAACTGAATCTAATTTCCTCCCACTCCCCATGGCGCTGTATGTCCCTTGAGGGTTTACCACTTCTCACTAATTATAATGCATAATAATATATCACCAGATGGTGTCTGGTGTGCAACTGTTTTTCCTGAAAGAATCTGAGGTCATTTACAAGATTCGGTCAGTGTTTTTACAGCAGTTATATGCAATTCTCACTATCATACACGTTGCGACCATATCTGACTAGTCATTGGTAGTAGTTTTGTTTCAGGCTCCCAAAGTGCATTACATGCTCTTCAAAAATTCGGCTCCTACTCCTTCGTATACTTGTATACGGCTTTTATGACACATTTCTAGTAAACACGAGTCTTTATTACTGGGTCCCTGGACATGCTAATGTTCAGAGGACTTGATCATTTTGAGAGATCAGTTAATAGGATAGATATTGTCTCTAATATGATAGAAAAGAGCATTGTTGGTGTCAGCATGGTACTAACAATGGTCTTGTGATCTTTAAGGGTCAGGAAATAAAACAGGAAATAAAATGGACTCCAGAAGTATCGGTGGGAGGAGAATTATGAACCACATGGCTAAGAAATATATTAATTTTACGTAGTGAAAGTTTATTTTCCAGACGACGAAGGCTATTATTAATATAAAAATATAGGGAGGGCCAATTGCAGGAGCTTTTACAAGAAAAGTAGATTTAGGAGAGAAGAAAGTCATTGTAGTATAAGAGCAGGCGGACTTTATGAGATTTGGAGGATACCCAAAACGACAAAATGAACTTCAAAAATAGCATTTTTAGAGACGAGAAATTGAGGATCACAGATACTAAAGACGCTGAGAAGAGAGAAGAAAAGCTCTTCTCCTAATTGAATTATTCATGGTAGGTAAAGTAATGAAAGTACATGCCACTATGCATCGGCAGACGGGTAAAGAGCTCATCAAAGAGAGGTGTCAAAAAAAGTAGTGAGCAAGGTTCTCACTTACATTTAGGCTCGGTAAATAGAGCGTGAGAGTAAAGTGCATCAAGACAGGCATATAAGAACTAAAGTCATGAAGATATCTGTTCTGTTGTAGATTTGCCGGTATAATCGCCCGGCCTGGGCCTTTTCCAAGAGATGGCCCGGTCTTGGCTCTCTGTCGAGGGAGTGTCTCAGACTAATGTCTACCATGGGAGGAGGTACAAGTACCTCCTCGTCTTCTGGGACCAGCTATTCCCAGGGCTAGCCCCACTCCCCGCCCCCACGGGACTCTGCCACAAACCTTGCCCACACTGGGCTAAAAGGGTGTGGCAGCTGCATAGCAGCAGACGATGTCAGGAGGTGCAAAGGCAGCAAGCATTACAGGATCCTTTTGGAGTCACACCCCAGATTTGGGCATTGAGCATGAGCGCTGGAAAAGCTCAAGAATGCCTCTTGCTGTGTGTGTTACTGCTTCTACTACTACTACACTTGTCCGTTGCACTCTCTTGATGAAGATATCACCTACATAACGAAGCCAGAGTGAAGGACGCACGCAAATAAAGAAATAAATACACGATCTCCGCCAAGAGCTTTATACCTTAAGCATCATCAATAAGTTTGAGTTATTAAGGGTTTCCTGCGTAATTAAGGTCGCAAAAAATATGTATGTTTACCAGATGCTATAAATAATTATTGCAGACTCTGATTGCTGATAATGACGTAGATAATTCAGGGAGATAATTACTCTGGGAGCATAATTAGGGATAATTTGGAGCGGTGGGGCGGTGTGGATGGTGATGGGGAGAGGGCAGGTTATCAAGAGATGGTTGTGGTGATGGTTGTGATAGTGGTGGTTGTGACAGCATGGTGGTAATGATGGGACTGGTGATGGTGGTGTTGTTTATTGTGAAAGTGATAACTGCCCTACCTCTCTCTCTCTCTCTCTCTCTCTCGTCTGCCTTCCCTCCTTTCTTCACTTTCCAACACACAAAATCAGTTATTACACAACCTCAGGTCAGCCAAGTAAGCTGCTCCTCTTCTGAGGTGCGATGCTTTACCTGTTTTTGCTACACACACACACACACACACACACACACATCTCACAGCTAAATTCACTGTCTCCTTCACAAATCCCTTTCCACCATCTCCCACATTTCAGGGCACCAGCAAGTCTTGTGGGAGACGGGTGTGCTCTCTGGTATATGTGTTGCCAGGTAAATCCTGCAGGAATGATATCATAAACACAGTGAAGCAAGGAGCGCCAAGCCACACGTAAAGTAAAGCTTCTCTCCTCTCTCTCTCTCTCTCTCTCTCTCTGGGGATCTTTGTTGGGAGTTACTTTGGGAAATGTTTGTTCACTCTGTTGTGCTCAGTGTGAATGTTCACCTAGGTGTATCAGTCTACCTGGAGAGTATCCCGGGGATCAACGCCCCCGCGGCCCGGTAAACGACCAAACCTCCCGGTGGATCAGGGCTTGATCAACTAGGCTGTTACTGCCGGCCGCACGTTGTCCAACGTACGAACCACAGCCAGGCTGATCCGGCACTGACTTTAGGTATTTGTCCAGTTCCCTCTTGAAGACAACCAGTGGTCTATTGGTAATTTCCCTTATGGCTGGTGGGAGGCTGTTGAACAGTCTTGGGCCCCGGACACTTATGGTGTTGTACTAATGGTGCCCCTACTTTTCATTGGGCATATGTTGCATCGCCTGTCAAGTCTATTGTCAGTATTCAGATAACTGTACTTAGATTTTGTGGGAGTTCACCTATTTTACTCACCTATTGTGAGAGTTCGCCTAGGTGTACTTACTATTTTGAATATTCACCTATTTGTAGTCACCTATTATTAGTATTCACCTAATTGTACTCATCTATTGTTTGTATTCACCAAGTTATGCTTATAATTATGAGCATTAACCTATTGGTTCTCACATGTTGTATTTACCTGTGTGAGTATTGTGAGTATTGAGCTGTGCTTGCGGGGTTCAAGTCTCTGCTCCAGGCATACAGCTCTTAACTATTCAAACAACCAGTTTCACCAGTTCTGTCTCGTGGATGCTGTTGTACTTCTCCTTAAATCTTTATACAGTCGCTACTTCCATTATTTCCTGGCCAACCTGAGGCTGAATTATTTATTGTCGCTCCTCTCGTTCATTTCCATGTGTAACTTGTATCTCTGGCTGCTGTTTTTCTCTATCCCAGCTTCTGAAACGCTGTCTCCGTCTGCCTTGTCAGGTTCTGTTTCTTGCACGTCTTGTCGTGTGTGTGTGTGTGTGTGTGTGTAAATACACTCTGAAGGTTCGTATATATTTCGCTCAAGTTGTCCACTAATTCAGCAATTTTATCTTTAAAGTTTGGTCGTTGTATTTTATCATTTACACTGAAATCGCGTTTTTCAAATCTGAATAAAATATTTGTTTCAATTCGCCATTATCTGCAGATTTCCAGATTTTGCCTTTCCCTCCCTCTCTCTCTCTCTCTCTCTCTCTCTCTCTCTCTCTGAATTCATTTCTCTCCTTCCCGAATCTCTGTTTAGCTTATGAGTTGCGGAACTTATATTCATTTGTATTGATTCCCAGTTTTATTTTCCTTGTCTTTCTAACAACTGTTGTTCATCTACTTTATTTTTGGAATAAGTTAAATAAAACTACTGCAAAATATTTTACATACTTTGAAGTATATTTGGCCGAACCCTTGTGAAAAAAATTATTCAATTTCACTTAATATTTTTATGTTCTAGATTTATTTAACATGTATGGGTCACAGAACCCTTGTAATATTGTATTAACTTTAGCATCCGAAATTCCATTATATTATTGGATATTTTCTTCTTGTGGAGTAAAATCTATCTAGTTTGTTTTTGTACTTTTCCTCATCTAAATTACACCTTGCTACATGCATTAATTCTATGAAATCGTAAGATATTTTTTTAGTATATACTAGAATTTGTTCTTTGTTGTGATGTAGCCATGTCACCACACCCTGTCATCACACCCTATCACACCCTGTCACCACACCCTGTCATCACACCCTGTCACCACACCCTGTCACCACACCCTGTCATCACACCCTGTCATCACACCCTGTCATCACACCGGGAAGGGAAAAGCACATGAATGCATTCACGTAAAACATCTTCAGTGAAAATGTTTCAATCCTTAGGTTCTGACATCTTCGGGCATTTGAAGGGATCAGGGTCGAAGGACCGAAACGTTTTCAGATACATTATCCTAGTGGAAGTATTCATGACCATCTCCTCAAGTTGTTGGTAGTTGTTTGCTTTCTTAATGCATCACACTGAGTAGTTTTGTCGACCATTTATTTTTTTTCATTACGGCTTCACGAACCATCAACTTTTTAATTAAATTCCATTAAATTATTTATGAATTTCCACAGCAGAATTTCGATAAAAATATAAAAATGTGCAAGAGTACCTCGTTAAAACAAATCTTCTATCCTAGCAGAGCTAGGTGTTTCACCGTGATCTGAGGCACCCACACCATCGTATGTCCTCGGATCACGGTAAAACACCTAGCTCTGTTGTGTGCGTGATCTTTGTAGGATTGGGTGGTCCCGTGGGTTAGAGCGTCGTGAATTTTCGTTCACCATGAGGCGAGCTAAAGTGACACGGGTTCGAGTCCTCTGCTAGTCGCAGTGTTGTTATTAATATATATATTCAGGGGGCTAATGCCTGCTGTATCCTGGGTTCGCGACCCAGTTCTGAAGAGCTGGATGACATTTTTGCAATGTAATCTGTTATAAACACGTTGCAATATGTACTTGAAATGTATTCCTCAAACCTAATGTATCGTATGTGTTAAGTAAAAGGACACAAATGCAATTAATGTGACATTTTAGTGTGGCAACGTTTCGCTCTCCAGGAGCTTTGTACCAGCAATGTATCTTTAAAGTCTTGTGTACCATATTATGTAATTAGATATAACTATTGTTATATATATATATATATATATATATATATATATATATATATATATATATATATATATATATATATATATATATATATATATATATACCAATATCGACTGTATACATTTACACATTTTTAGACTTTTCACCATGATTTTTGAAAAAAAAATAATAAAAACATCAGCTTTATATTTTAATTACAGTAGCTTGTATATATTTTTGTTACCAATATTGCAATTCCAACACTGTTTTCCCGACTCTCTACTTTACCCATTGACTAAATTTTTCCGAATGACACCTCGTTTAATATATATATTTTTTTAATTGGTTTCCTAGAGATTCATGATATCTGGCTGTTATATTCTAATATGTTTTTAGACATAGGCTTTCAGAGATTATCCCATCCAAGTACACGAGTGAGTGCGAGGTGGATCTGCTTACCTTGAGCCAGTAGTCCTGCAGCAGTGCTCCTTCCTTCTTAAGTGGGTGCGAGATGAACCTATCTAGCATGGGCCAGTAGTCCTGTAGCAGTGCTCCTTCCTTCTTAAGTGGGTGCGAGATGGACTTGTCTAGCATGGGCCAGTAGTCCTGTAGCAGTGCTCCTTCCTTCTTAAGTGGGTGCGAGATGGACCTGTCTAGCATGGGCCAGTACTCCTGTAGCAGTGCTTCTTCCTTCTTAAGTGGGTGCGAGATGGACTTGTCTAGCATGGGCCAGTAGTCCTGTAGCAGTGCTCCTTCCTTCTTAAGTGGGTGCGAGATGGACCTGTCTAGCATGGGCCAGTAGGCCTGCTGCAGTACTCATTTGTTATGTTTTTACATTTATTTATAAAATTTATATAAATTTGGGAACTTTCTGGGTATTTAATTTTTAAGTTTTTCTTACAGTTTCCTGTTCGCCGCATTGATTTACAAACAGGTAAGAGCAAATCATTGTTGTAAATCAAATAAGAAAAATTCAGAGAGATAAAGATTTTTGATGCATCAAATATTATATCAGTTGCAAACAACTAGCACTGGGAGACATTATGAAGAAAAAGAAGCCAAATATTGTGATTCCAGCCAAAACTAAATTGAAGGAAAGTATTTTAAGCGGGGTGGCGTGGGAAAGTAATTACTTTCGAATGCCAGCTTGTTTAATATATTTTCCTTTAATTTGGTTTCCGCTGTATATACGATATTTGGCTCTGATATATGTGTGTGTGTGTGTGTGTGTGTGTGTAAGTATCGCGATCATATATCCTTTAGATCTTCGCATCTCCCGGGTCGTAGTTCACGCCTATCATCTCTGGAACGAGACTAATGGCAAGTTTCTGAACCTTCATATGCAACTTTATTTATAATTGTATCATATGATGATGATACAATAATTAATAGTAATTTATTTGAATGTCTCTAGGGAAAAAATTACTAATTTAACTCATCTTCCTTCACTATTACTCTCTTCCGTCTCTGAGTACTAGCTGTAAAACACTGAGTACTTCCCACATTGCTGTATGTGCCTTCAGTGTGTAAATGAGTCCTCTTAAACAGCAAATTGTTTCATGCCTTGTGAAAGCTTAAGAGGCAGCTTGTCCATCTTTATCCATCCTGCCTCATTTCCGTCAGCCTTACGTAAAATTATTTTAGGTTGTTGATGCCAAGGTTTGATTTCTCTGAACTCGTTCTGGAGTTCTTTTCTTTTTCATTACTTTACACAATCTATGTAGGTCAAAGAAAATGACCTCTAGTACCACACTGGCAGTCTTCCAGCAGTCCTGTAGTTATCCCATCTGGAATGACTCGCTGTATATTCTTGTTAGTGGCAATCTCAGATATATGGCTCATTTCTTCAATATCCACTGTTATATCCTGTTAAGTTTCATTGCCTTTGCTGTATCACGGATCTGAGGCGCCACAGTACTTATTTGTTTTCCTAATCTGTAGTAACCTTGTTTCCTAGCATGAAAACCTACTGGAATCTTCTGCGTATTTCTTAACAAATCTCTGTCATTTTCCAGGACTATTTTCTCCTTCCTTTTTCAGTTTGTTTACCTGATATTTTATTGCTGGCTTTGTCCAGGTGAAGCTGTAGAGTAACTTTTATTCAGTCTTTGTCTTGGCTTTTGTAAATATTCAGATGCTTCCTCAACCTTTCTCGTTACTCTGAGGAACTCGTTCCTAGCTCTCAGACTTTTTCTTTTTCATGTGATCATAGAGGCAGTACATTTCTTCTATGATTTTTTTTCTTAATTTTGTTTGTTTGTAGCTTTAGTTGAACTACGCTCCCTTCCTGCTTTTGTTTGATTCTTCCTGGGTTGAAACACATCTCTCCTTTACTCTGCATCACTTTCTATGTGAAGACTGGTCTTGTTAAGACTGGACTTGTTAAGACTGGTCTTGTTAAGACTGGTCTTGTTAAGACTGGTCTTGTTAAGACTGGTCTTGTTAAGACTGGACTTGTTAAGACTGGTCTTGTTAAGACTGGACTTGTTAAGACTGGTCTTGTTAAGACTGGTCTTGTTAAGACTGGTCTTGTTAAGACTGGACAGGCCATTTAGCAAATTATTCCAATGATTCACTGATAGAAGCTCCCTTCCTCACTGATAATCATCTCTTTTGTATTCCAGTTGTCCACTTTAATTCGCTCCCTCAGTTAGGTAGATCCACTTCTACTAAGTATTTAGACAACAGCACATAGTGGCTACTAGTCCAGCATGACTTTGTTGTTGATCCTTCCTATGTCTGAGTCAGGAAAAAATGATAGCAGTTATCTGGCTTATCTGTTCTCTCTCTCTCTCTCTCTCTCTCTCTCTCTCTCTCTCTCTCTCTCTCTCTCTCTCTCTCTCTAAATGTACGTAAATCGGAAAGACACGGTCTATATAGAGGTTATCTGCAGTGTTTCGGTCACTCCGATATTTATAACGTGCTTGAACCGCTTCTTAAAGGCAGTCTGTTCTAGTGCTCTAAGTCACTGTAGGCAAGAAAGCTCTTACCTACTTGTATCTCTTCTCCTTTTTCGAGATTTCAAGTAATTAGCATAAATCGTCACCTTGCATTTTAAATAGCTACTTGTATTTTATCTTATCTTTAAATAAGAGGAGAAAATACAAGGAAGATTACAGTAATAAAAGCCTTTCTTTATAGGATTTATAAATGTGCGATCTTTGCTGCTCTTCTTCCCGATTATTACACCAGAACAATATCAGAATGCTTCTCACTGAATCTAACACCACTGCTGTGTCAACACTTCGATTTTACTCGAGTCAGACAGGACAGTTCATGAGACAAGTGAACACACAACAGCGTGTACATCAAAGAAACTAAACCTCATAACATAAAGGGCGAGAAGAGCTAAGGGAGAAGTGATAATTAAGTTCAGAATACTCAGAAAACTTGATAAGGAGGACAGGAATAGACTGCTCGAGATGCGATCAATAGGTTCACGTGGGCGCAGGTGATGTTAATAACAGAGGCGAAGCACAGGGATGTCTGGATTTATTTTTTTCAGCTTTAGAATAATCAGGAAGTAGTGGACGTAGTCTTATTGCTTAACTTTAAGAAAAAAATATCATAAATAAAGCCCACGAAGCGAGGAGACAGCTAAGTGAGACTTGACCCCTGCAACCAAAATTAAGTGAGAAAAATATGAGATGTTGCAAGGAGTTCATCCATAATGTATACAATATAATGAGTAGTTACTGCTCAAGATCTTACATGAATATTATTAACAATTTATCTCCCATCAAAGAAATGCAATGACATTAAAATATGTTTATTTTGGAAACACCCATTCTAGAGGCATCTGTCAGAGTCCTGTCACACAAATCTTATATTATGTCTGTAATATTTATTTAGTCTTAGAACCGATATCCTCCTAAGATGATACATTTTCTATATTCTGTGTTGTCTCGATTGTTAGAGCAATAACAGTTGTGATAACAAAAAGCCCCAATACAGTGACTGGAACAATACATAAATAACCTGCACCTAGGAGAGAGAGGAGCTTGCCACGACGTTTCGGTCCGACTTGGACCAATTGGTCCAAGTCGGAGCGAAACGTCGCGGTAAGCTCCTCTCTCTCCTGTGTGCTCGTCATCTGTGTAAGACATCCAAAAGTTTGACTCATCTTCAGAGCAATTTTTAAAGAGCATCCAAAGAACTCAATGATAATTTCGCCCCTTATTTTAACACTTCTCGCAGACAATATAATCTTAACAGTGTACACTGTACGGAATGAAGCAGATATTCCTGCCCGACTCACCTGCTCTGCAGGACAATTCCGTATATAAACAGAGGACGAGAAACAGAAGGGATCAACATTCTGTCGCACGTGTATTCTGCCAGGACAGAAGTCTATTTCTCTGCCTTCCTCCCTCTCCCTCCCTTTTCTCTCTCTCAGCCTCTCTCTCTCACTCATTTCTGAGAGAGAGGATAAAGATCAACAGTCTGCTAGGCCCTCCGGGTAGGAGGTAGTGTGTATAGAGGTTGCTGAAAATAAAATTATATATAAAGAGAAAGAGAAACAGCAGAATCAGTGTTACAAATCATACACAAAGGATACATTTGTGTGAAGCTGAAGACATAATGTAAAACATAAGCTAAAAAAAATTATTCGGGTTACTTTAGCAATTATATATAATTTTAAATATAATAAAGAAATATATCTTTCAGCATACAATAAAGTTGAGATTAATAGGTATAATGGAAAGACAATGTACGCAGTTAAATTGCTGCCATTATGTTACTCAGCTGTGGTGTTATTCTAGTTACGCACAGCCTACAAAGAGCAGAGGTGAGTATTCTGAAGTGTATGTGATTGAAAGGATGACGGTCTTAACAACAGTGCGACTGAATATCGCTGACAGAGACTGTCTACAAAGCTGGTATCCGATCATAAATTTCTTACACAAACACAAACTGAGCGTCTGGATAAGTGAGCACACATTGCTACCCACGAACAGGGCATCGCAGCTCCAACAGCTAAGTAAACAGTACTGGATATGAGAGCAAGTGGCAAAGGTTCGGAGTTAACGGGTATGGTCTTAAAGTAAATTTGTTTTTGAAGACTTCTAAAAAAATTTTGCGGAAACGAATTTGACAAAATGTTATTAATTTTCTTGCAAGAAGAAAAATTAAATGCAACAAATAAGGCAACCAGATATATTAAATGTTTTTTGGTATGATGGTGTTGTACAGAAGCCTCAATCTTTTTTGGGGAAAAGCCTCGCATTGTTGGGCATTATATAAAACTAAATTATCATGCAAGTACTTAATTTCAAAGTAAAATAGATTAAATTTAGAAGAAATATGAGAAGTACCGTTAGAGTTTTATTACTTTTAAGTTTATAGATTTTAGGAATGAAACGTAATAGGAACCTAAGCCTGTAAAGTGACCTTACTGTATTCTAAGTGCCATTATTGATCAACAATGTATCCAAAAAAAGGAATCGAGGATTTCCTTTCAATTAGACACGTGACCTTAATATTCGGGTGTTTAGTGAATAAGCAATCAGGGACTTAACTTGAGAACTTTCGTTAAACAGGATAAGAGTGACATCCCTTCTGTAATATATATTGGTTAAAACACTGAAGGGTGATTAGGAAGCCATAATTTCTCAAAATAAAAGAACACATTTGCAAATGTAGGTCCAAGTGGTGACCCCCATAGAAACGCCATCAATTTGTTGGTGTGGAATATACACAAAAACACACATACACAATCATAATTCTTTTAAAAAATGTATTTATTTTATATATAAATTTGATAGTTTTTTTATTTTGTATTCTTATCCTTGAAAATATAATCGCTTTAGATGAAGAAAGAAGTCACAAAAAAATGAAAAATACATTGTTTCACTGTCAACAGAAATCTTAGGAGGCTCGGGAAGATGTGTCCCGAACTGTCAAGGGTATTTCACTTGAAAATTCACAGAGCTCCAGAAATCTCAACTCTCACCGTATTTGTCATCCAGGGAACTCAAGTGAGGCAAACCATAGACAAATACTGTCACAAGGGAAGGACCAGACACACAGTGCCCACGACAGAAGAACCACAGACATTTCTCAGAATAGAGCAACCAGAGGCACAATGATCACAACAGAGGAACCAGAGACACATTGATCACAAAAGAGGAACCAGAGACACATTGATCACAAAAGAGGAACCAGAGACACATTGATCACAACAAAGGAACCAGAGACACATTGATCACAATACAGGAACCAGAGACACATTGATCACAACAGAGGAACCAGACACACATTGATCACAACAGAGGAACCAGAGGCACAATGATCACAACAGAGGAACCAGAGACACATTGATCACAAAAGAGGAACCAGAGACACATTGATCACAAAAGAGGAACCAGAGACACATTGATCACAACAGAGGAACCAGAGACACATTGATCACAACAGAGGAACCAGAGACACATTGATCACAATACAGGAACCAGAGACACATTGATCACAACAGAGGAACCAGACACACATTGATCACAACAGAGGAACCAGAGACACATTGATCACAACAGAGGAACCAGAGACACATTGATCACAACAGAGGAACCGGACACACATTGATCACAACAGAGGAACCAGAGACACATTGATCACAATACAGGAATCAGAGACATTCATCAACTACTTTCTCTTTTTTATGCTTCACACTCTCTCTCTCTCTTGCTCTCTCGCTCTCTCTCTCTCGCTCTCTCGCTCTCGTACAGAAAGAGCAGAAGGGGTGTCGGGTTCCCTTGCTCACTTGGCTTCACATTTTCTCTGAAACTAGATCCACCTGGACCCTCATTCCCACGTCCACATGTCGAGAGCAGTAGCTGGTGCGTCAGCAGTCTGCTGAGCCAGCTGGTAACCCAGCAGGTTATAAAGAAGCAGTGTGATGCAGCTTTTTATGTTTTACACCATATAAAAATTAAAAAACGATGCTGGAAAAAATTATTGGAACGTTGAGAGAGAGAGAGAGAGAGAGAGAGAGAGAGAGAGAGAGAGAGAGAGAGAGAGAGAGAGAGAGAGAGAGAGAGGGTGGGAGCTGAGAGAGAAGAGAAAGGGAAGCATCAAAGCTTTCCTGGAGATAATGAACTACTTGACGAAGATAATCTATTTATAACAAAAATGAAAATCTTGAGAATTTAATTACCTGTTGTAATGAGCCGCTTGTTCAAAGAATTTTCTCTGGAAACTTTATTTTTTTTACCAATCTGCTAAAAATATTTTGACTACATAGTTACTGTTCTCTCAGAGTAACTATTTTGTAGATTTGAGATCACGTGCTATTACGATTCCGTTGCATATAATATTACACACACACACACACACACACACACACACACACACCGCCCCGATGGCATGGTGGCTAGCGCTCTTGCTTCACGCACGGAGGGCCCAGGTTCAATTCCCGGCGGGGCCGAAACATTTCGAAGTGTTTCCTTACACACACACACACATATATACAACAGGCCTAGTGTCTAATCGACATGTGCCTAGGACAAAATGGTAACTAACACATTATCTCTCAATCTACAGCAGGATTCGAACCTGCAGACTCCCGAAGTCACAGCACTCTCCAGTGAGCTCATTATCTGGTTCTTGGATAATGGTACCTTTGACGGCATTACAGAATCTCTCCTAGATGACATCAGAAAAATAAGACATTTTAGAGGGTCTGGGCCTATCTTTAAACCCAAAATGTAAAATAGTTTCAACTAATCGACAGATCATTGAGGATATTAGTGCTGTTTTGAGAGGAGCACGAGCCATCGATCCAGCCAAGAGCACTTTCCTTCATGTTCTTTTTGGGTCCATTGCCACTGATCCGATCCTAAAAACAAAAAAAACTCAGACCTCAGAATGATGGAAGGCAGGTTGAGAGACACTGATACACATGATGCCTTCTACATACTCACCAGGTGCCTGTCCCTCCCAAAACGTACCTACTTCTTAAGATGATCCCCATCCTTCAGCAGTCCAAAACTCAAGGAATATGACTCCCTCCTAAAGACCATGCTAGAGAATGTATTGAATCTTTCCCTTAAAAATGGACAGTGGTTGCAGGCCTCATTTCCAATCAAGCTAGGGGGGCTGAGACTGCGCAAATCCTCCCCAGATCGTTCTACCAGCTTTCCTATCCCCCTCCAAAGCATCAGACCAATTAACAAAACAAATTCTTCCGGACAACCTTGGTGATTCAGCAGGAATACAGGATCCTAGCTACGCCAGTGCCATTACCGAATGAGAGACTCGCTGCTCCAGCACCATAACCTAGTGCAGCACTGGCCTACAGTCGAGTTGGGATAACCCCATCGCTGAAAAGGTGCTTGCCAACATGCTCAGGGCAGCAACATCCATCACAGAGACTGCCCGTCTCTAAGCTGTGAGCGCACAACACTCTGGAGACTTCGTCAAAACCGTTCCAATTTCGGCAATACGAACACGCCTCGACCCACAGACCCCCCAGTATTGCAATGGCTCTCCGCCTCGCTGCCCCAGTTAACACGAAATATACACGTATGCGCAAGCCAACCAGTATGGTCTACATGGCCTAAACTGGATAGCCTAGGATAGTGTTAGATAGCTTAGGATGTGGGATAGGTTGGGATAGCCTAGGATAGTGTGGGCTGGCACGAAAGACACAATGAAATCAATGACATAATAAAGAGGAGCCTTGCTACAGCTGGATGCCCAGCCGAGAGAGAGCCCTGATCCCCAGCAGCCAACAATATTTCCAATCCCGCAAACCTCCCCGATAGGATCACCATCTATCCTTGAAAGAATGGCAAGCTTTTAGCATGGGACTATACCCGAGTGTCGAGGTTGGCTGACACCTACATCTGTCAGAGTGTCAGGCAACAGGGAGGTGCTGCGAATCACAGGAAGGAGTACAAGATCAGCAAGTACAGAGACATAAACCAACAGTATCAATTTGTCCCAAAAAGAGAGATAATGGGGAAAAAATGCCACACGCTTCCTTAAAGAACTGGGTTCCAGACTCATCGACACCACCAGGGACCCGAGGGCGGCCACTTTCATGTTCCAGCGCCTCAGCGTGGCCATCCAGAGGGGAAATGTTTGCTGCGTATTGGACTTGTGTCCAGCTTGTGTCCTGACTTTATATTCACAAAAATCATTCTCAGGTCGAAGGAGACTCAGACCTACGAACCTTGGAACAAGGTACACAATGCTTTACTCACCGTAGCACACTGGTCCAGTACCTTGGCTCTCAGCTAACTCTAGACGTTTTTGGTTGAGGCTTATGGTTTTAAGCTTTTCATTTCATCGCCTGCATGCATCGACCGACGAGAGATTTTTACAATGTTTAGAATTCGCAGAACAGGTGAAATATTCACAAACACCAATCTCAGGTCGAAGGAGACTCGAACTTTGCGCCAAGGTATTGGACCAGTGTGGTACGGTGAGTAAAGCTCTGTGTACCTTGTCTCAAGGTTCGTAGGTTCCAGTCTCCTTCGACCTGACATTGATGTTTGTGAATATTTCGCCTTTTCTGCGAATTCTAAACACTCGCACGCACGCACGCACGCACGCACGCACACACACACACACACACACACACACACACACACACACACACACACACACACACACACACACGCACACACACAGGATCTATGAATCGACCCCTGCAACCACAACTAGGTGAGTACACACACACACAGGCCACCCTGGTAGTCTGTCAAAATTCGAGACGCCCTGATCCACTGAACCATCAATATCACATACAACAGGCACCTAGTATGCTTTGTATGTGACACTGATGGTTCAGTGGATTACGGCGTCTCGAATTTTGACAGGCTACCAGAGTGGTGTGTTAAGGTTGAGGCTCGAATCTCGGCCAGTGCAGTTATTTCTTAAAACCACTTGTTCGTGGATGCATTAATATATATATATATATATATATATATATATATATATATATATATATATATATATATATATATATATATATATATATATATCGGACCAGTTGTATTTTTGGATGTGGTTCTGCTGTCTAGAATAACACAATGAAAGCCACAAGGTAAAAATATTGTTCTAGTAGGGGATAGGAATAGGAGGCAGAAGGTGTGAGGATGAAGGATCCAATTAACAGATTAAAAAACTTTATGAAGAACAGTAGCAGCCTTACTGTTTGTGTCAGCGCTGGAGGATATGATGCAGTGACTGAACACCTGTTTACCTCATATATAACAATAGATATAATTTGTATGAGAGGTAAGGATCCTGTTTTATTGGTTTTTAGCATAAAATATTGCAAGACTGAACAGTGCCTTGTATTTTCTGTATTGGATTTTCTAGAGTTTTCACCTTCACAAATGTACAAACACGTGCGCAAGCATACGCACGCACACACACACACACGATCTGTGACTCGACCCCTGCAACCACATATGGGTGAGTGTACACACGCTCTCTCTCTTAATCTCTCTTACACCCTCTCTCGTTCTCTCTCTTTCTCCCCTCTTCCTCTTATCTTCTAGACATCCCAGGCGGCAGATTAAGTACTTTGTCAAAGGCTCAAACTTCTTTGATGTTCATCTCCAGGAAAATTCATTCGTGATGGACGTCGTTAATTGGTCAACAAGATGGACCAGGAACTGGAAAACAACAGGACTTAGGAAGAAATTTCGAGGCTAATTATTATTTTCAAGGAAGTACAATTAGAAAGAAAAGGACAAAGCAGAGAAAGAGAAGGTAGATGAAAAGAATGAAGGAAAAATAATATCTATGGTTAGGGAAACAAGGAGAAAGGAGATGAAAACGTAGAGTAGAAAGAACAGGTAGGTAGGAGATTGGTGGGCGTAATTAGGAATATATTTTTTTTGAGTATTGTAATGACAAAGAGAATTGCTAAAACAAGAAGAAACATAAAAAAGATGGAATAAAAAGTAAACACAAGTATGTGACTGACGGCAGGTCATTTTCGCAAAACCAAAAAAGAAAAATCAGAATTAAAACTATACAACTCGCAGAGGGATGCCTTGATGTTGTTAGAGAGCTCGCGATCCAAGGAATTGGAGCTATCCATTCCTTCCTCTGATCAAACCTCATTAGTTTTCATGCAACAGGTGATTTACGATCCGTACGGCACTAGCGCTTCCTCAATAAACAATGCGAGTAGAAGCAACACAAATAGAAAAAACTGATTTGTGTGATACAATTCGTACTACAAAAAAATACATTCACTTCAGGTAACCCACCACAGTAACATGACTACAATACAAGATTATTTTAAGCAAATACTAAGTTTTTCTTACTGTCTTTAGGCTTATTTTATCTAGTTACTAATGATATGTAACAGTGCAACAGCGTAGGACTATACCCCATGATTGCGAACAGCTGTTCAGCAGTACAGGACATAATACCATGACAGTGAACAGCTGTTCAGCAGCACAGGACATAATACCATGACTGAAAACAGCTGTTCAGCAGCACAGGACATAATACCATGACTGAAAACAGCTGTTCAGCAGCACAGGACATAATACCATGAGTGCGAACAGCTGTTCAGCAACACAGGACATAATACCATGACTGAACAGCTGTTCAGCAGTACAGGACATAATACCATGATTGCAAACAGCTGTTCAGCAGTACAGGACATAATACCATGATTGCGAACAGCTGTTCAGCAGTACAGGACATAATACCATGACTGTGAACAGCTGTTCAGCAGCACAGGACATAATACCATGACTGTGAACAGCTGTTCAGCAGCACAGGACATAATACCATGACTGCGAACAACTGTTCAGCAGCACAGGACATAATACCATGACTGCGAACAGCTGTTCAGCAGCACTGGACATAATACCATGACTGCGAACAGCTGTTCAGCACACAGGACATATACCATGACTGCAACAGCTGTTCAGCCAGACATAATACCATGACTGCGAACAGCTGTTCAGCAGCACAGGACATAATACCATGACTGCGAACAGCTTTTCAGCAGCACTGGACATAATACCATGACTGTGAACAGCTGTTCAGCAGCACTGGACATAATACCATGACTGTGAACAGCTGTTCAGCAGCACAGGACATAATACCATGACTGCGAACAGCTGTTCAGCAGCACTGGACATAATACCATGACTGCGAACAGCTGTTCAGCAACACAGGACATAATACCATGACTGCGAACAGCTGTTCAGCAGCACAGGACATAATACCATGACTGCGAACAGCTGTTCAGCAGCACTGGACATAATACCATGACTGTGAACAGCTGTTCAGCAGCACTGGACATAATACCATGACTGTGAACAGCTGTTCAGCAACACAGGACATAATACCATGACTGCGAACAGCTGTTCAGCAGCACTGGACATAATACCATGACTGTGAACAGCTGTTCAGCAGCACAGGACATAATACCATGACTGCGAACAGCTGTTCAGCAGCACAGAGCAAGACACCGAGTGTGTGCCCAGCGGTTCAGTAACACTGGATAAAACACTGAGAGTAATGCAACACAGTGTTTTGTTTGGCCGTACAGGATTTACTATTTTACTAACCAAGGCAATAACGCTACGAGTTGCATACTTGTGTTAATTTACTGTAACTGAAATAAAGTATTAGTTTTCGGTTACATAAAGTAATAATCTGGACATGTTTAATGTGTGTGTGTGTGTGTGTGTGTGTGTGTTTTACTAAGGAGAGGGAATACAGACTCAAAAAAGTATTTTTTTAATTTTCATTTAGCTGTTTACTCCTGAATAATTGCACACAAACTTTTAAATGGAAAGAGACATGTAAATTCTCTTGAAATGTGATATTTAATGTAAGTTTAAATTATGATGACTGAATTTTCCTCAGTCTCATACACGACCAGGATATGTAACCTTCAAGGTTACGGGACTGATTACCTTAGTTTCCGCTATCTCTAGTATGTAATTTCTACATTGAACTGAAGAAGGTCACTGGTTGACGAAGCGTATTGATAATAAAGATAGCCAAGTGTTGCAAATGCGTCTTATTCATCATGCAAGCAGCCACCTGGTGCCCCGGTGGCTAAAGCTTCGCTTCACACACGTACCCGGGTTCGATTCCCGGCTGGGTGGAAGCATTTTGACGTGTTTCCTTACACCTGTTGTCATGTTCACCTAGCAGCAAATAGGTACCTGGGTGTTAGTTGATTGGTGTGGGTCGCATCCTGGGGGACAAGATTGAGGACCACAATGGAAATAAGACAGACAGTCCTCGATGACGCACTGACTTTCTTGGGTTATCCTGGGTGGCTAACCCTCCCAGGTTAAAAATCTGAAGAAATCTTATCTCAGTAAATATTTTTTAATTGCAGAGAGGAACAAATTTCCTAATTACCAAACCTCAAGGACACCATTGTGATACCATAGCCAAATAAAACAATTTTGTAGTGAAAATTTGAATTTCCTACATGTCGAAATAAATAGTTATCGGGATATTTGAAATGGAAACTCGTGAAATCCAATTTAATTTTCAACTGTTGATATGACAATAAAAATAATCTCTCTCCCTGGAATTCAGTCGAGATACTTTTCATCAGTTTTGAGGTCAAATGATGGACGTATCTGGGACCACTAATGATATAGTAATCTGCAGCCTCAGTCCAGACTAAAGCTACGAATTACCACATCATCTGAGTAGGAGATTACTATTTATCCCCCGTTATGAATTCTATCTGGTCCCGCATCTATCTGTCCCTGGGAAATATACGCCTTCCATTCTCCTATTCCGTTACTGTTCCAACAAACAGGTCAGATATACGAGTGAGAAGGGTGACTATGAGGATCTATATGGCATGGGCCAGTAGGCCTCTTGTAATACCAGTAGGCCTCTTGTAATACCCCTCCATTCTTTTATTATTATAGATGAATATAAGACGTGCTGTTCTTATAAATGTTTATTGTGGAGATATTTTGTCAACCAGAGGTTGTATCAGTCCTGTACATAGCATAATACTGGAGACGGTGGATTACATGAAGAAATAGTTTAAGATGATCAGTCCCTCAGTCATGCTGAGGTCGTTGGGGGACGGTGGAAGACGTAAAGTAGTAGTTTGAGGGAATCAGTCCTTCAGTCTTGAAAGATGTTCAGTCCATCAGTTTTGATGAATTGATGAAGTGTTACAGATGGGTTTTATTCATCTGACTGACGGTTTTATACATTTATGTTCTTATGGTCTTGATATTAACTTTGGTAACTGATACCGACAAAATGGATTTAGAAAAAGACGTGAGCAAACACTAACACACCTTGATCAGTTGTGTCATGTTAAAAGTTATCTAACGTTTTCTTATAAATACATCCTAGTGTTTGATCACGCGTCTTTTTAAACCACTTTCATGGTCATTTAATTTCAAACACCCACCTTGATACACTTTTCTCTTACTGAACATTGATCTCTATTGTCTTGGCTATTTTATTTTGTTTATTCCCTCCTCTCCAGGCGAGATGATCTACAACACATGTATTGGGTGTTATAATTTATGCAGTGATTTTTTAGGTATCAGTGTTTTTGGAAAGGGTTGTTATAGTAACTTAGTTTAGGTTGATAATGTACATGTTATTTGTCCGTGGAGTATAACAGCTGATTCTTGCTAAGAGCAAGCGACCTGTTGTTTATTTTGTGTTTGTCTGTCTGTCTCGTGTGCATCTGTCTCCGTTCGGGCTCTCTCTCTCTCTCTCTCTCTCCTTACATTTTACCTCCTCTCGTTGAATATCCCTGTCCCTGCATCTTCTGGTAATCGCTTAATCTATTCCCTCATCTCATTCCCCTCTTATGGTATGCTTGTCCATTTCCAAGTTATTAGTGGCATTGGTGCGCCTCCAGAGGCAAGGAACAAAATTAAAATTGATTTCAATAGCCGTATTAACTTTCTGCATACATAAATAATTCCTTAATTACCCCAGGAGCAAGTCAAGCTCTGATTGTGTAGGGAAGGGAGGTGTGAGTGCTACTTATTAGACACGATGAAGTATCTCTCTCTCTCTCTCTCTCTCTCTCTCTCTCTTCCGGGGAATCTGGGGGATTACAACTATTTCTAAAGCAAAATTTACAAGGCAAGATCTGTTACATTACCTTTGATCCTTTCAGGATCTGTTATCTTACTCTGATCCTTTCAGTTCCTGAGTCAAATATATTTAATATTACTCAGTATTGATTTCCGAAGACGTAGCTGGAGTTTAATCCCCATGTTTATTTTTATTTGTCCAAGCGTCCGGAGTATTAGGGAAGATTTTTAAGAAGATTCATAAGTCTTTGGCAAACAGAAAGCAGCGACTCATCTCGAGGAAGAAAATGCTGAAATGCTTAGAATAGATGGAATCCCAAACTATCATTTTTTTGGCGTCGTTTTGTTTAAAATTAATGATATAGAAGGTAGGTGCAGCATAAATCACTGTCTTGAGTAATTTAACTTTAACACTGTACCGAATGAAATTTCTAGTAAACCACAAGCTAGTCAACTAAATACTGCACTCAGCGTATTTAAGCACAAGCTTAAATACGCTGCACCCAGAGTATTAAACTACAATCTAGACAACTTAATGACTCACGAAATCGTAATGACGCAATTGTAAACAACTCGCTGAACGAGATAGAGATCGAACCAATGGCAAGCCAGTCTTAAAATAAGCAGGCCAGTGCACAGTCCACTGTACCATACCTGCCTAATAAGATTTATTAACCCAAGTGTATTTCTATACCCATTAGAGAAGCTAAATTTCGCGAGTAATTCATAACTGCTTCGAGGGGACTTGAACTAGAGCACGCCACAGCCACACTGGTGTGAGATTAATCTGTAAAAACTATATTTGTGGTCACAGGGAGACCCATGGTAACCTTCCTAGTGTGTACAGGTATACAATTATTTGGTTAAATAATAGGTAGCCATAGTACAGTGGATGAAATACTGACCTGCTTAGATTTAGGACTTGACTGTTATAGACTCTTTGAGTGAGTAGTCAACTCCCTATTTCACAGTGTCTTAAAATAATTGCTGTCAAATCAGTGTAGATAAATATATGAATAACTGTTCTCGGAAAAGCAAATTAAGTTGCTCCTTTTGCAAAAATTAATTATTGGAGATGAACTCTAACACATTTAAGGTAATGAGGCGGAAGATGGAAAGCGAAGACTGTTGGAATCTTTCCAGTCCAGATAACAAAAAACTAGTAAAAGCAGAAAAAGAAATTGATCTGGGAGTGAACGAATCACACACAACGTTTCGCTCTGTTTAGAGATATATCAAATCATGACTCGATGAAGCTGATTCTGCACTGTATTTTTTATTCACTATTATCGACAGTGATTCATTTGGATATGATATGGGAATTGAGGAAACAATAATAACACTAACAATAATAATAATTACAAAATATAGAGGTCTCATAATTCTCAACAAGGAGTCCTAGGAAACACCACAGACATGTACTAGTTTCTCTGTATGTCGCTCTGTTATAGAACCCACATTGATTATTTGAGACATGGTTGCTCTCTGAACTAAAGGAAATGAAATATTTTGAAAAGCTAAAAAACATCTTATTCTGGTAAGGAGCTTTTAAAGAAAATGAAGCTACCATCTTCTTTTTCGGGTTAAATCCAATTACGCGCCATTCCCCATGTCTACTCTTGAAACTGTGTATGGGAAATGTGGCCAAGCAGTGGCTCACTGCCTCATGATATTTCAAGCAGTCTGTGAAATATTTCTGTGAATGTTTTTGAGTTTCATCACCCTGGCTTCCCGGCTTAGGGCCAGGCTTTTCCCATTTTTTTTCTATCTGCTTCTCTGAGTGTTTGTCATGTCATATTTATATTCCTAGTGGTGCATGTATGTGGTAGTTTGTGAGAAGGTAGCGTTCATATGTGTGTATGTGTACGTGTTAATTCACACACACACAAAGGTTTGCAACAAAACTAATCCCGGAGCTTAGGGTTATGTTCTACGAGGAGAGGTTAAGGGAAATTGACCTGAAGACACTGGAGGACAGGAGAGATAGGGAGGGATATGATAACGACATATAAAATACTGAGAGGAATCGACAAGGTGGACAGAGACACAATGTTCCAGAGATGGGACACAGCAACAAGGGGACACAGTTGGAAGTTGAAGACTCAGATGAATCACGATGATGTTAGGAAGTATTTCTTCAGTCACAGAGTTGTCAGGAAGTGGAATAGTCTGGGAAGTGATGTAGTGGAGGCAGGATCCATACATAGCTTTAAGAAGAAGTATGATAAAGCTCATGGAGCAGGAAGAGTGACCTAGTAGCGGTCAGTGAAGAGGCGGGGGCAGGACCTGTGACTCGACCCCTACAACCACAACTAGTTGAGTACACACACACACACACACACACACTTGTACAATCTGGAACATGATCGTTTCCTTCCCCTTATAAGATTTACTCGTCTTTTCTTTCCTCTTCTGCATTCCTTTCCCCAATACTTATCCCATCTTCTCCATTATTTCCTCTCCTTGGCACCTCCTTCTCTCCTTATCTTCTATTAACCTCTGTTTCGTTTCTTCCCTCTTTGGTAGTCACCCTCCCCTCTTATGACATGTTTATTGCACTCTTCCTCTTGTTGATTTGGTCCGTATTTAACACCGATGAAGACGGAGGGCGTAAATGAAGAAGACCAATTACAGAAAACGTTACTGTCTGTATCGAGATTATATACCGAGGGAAGGGCAGTGAACAACTGTCTGGCTATTGATACTTTGATTTTTAGAAAGACATGGTGAGAATAGTATAGAGAGAGTGAGAGAGAGAGAGAGAGAGAGAGAGAGAGAGAGAGAGAGAGAGAGAGAGAGAGAGAGAGAGAGAGAGAGAGAGAGAGAGATACTGAGTGAATAAACGGGTGAATGAGTGAACAACTGAATGAGTCAGACAGATTCGGAAGAAAAAACAAAGCTCAGTTATCTACCAGTTCACTATTATAGTAAAGCTCAGTGAGACCTTAGTAGATTGGTAGAGCTTCGTGTAGCTGGTAGAGCTTAAGCTCTTATAATCCTCCTATAGACATGGGAGTTTTTACTGTTAGCTAAAACAAGTTAATTAATTCAAGTATATACAAAAGTTTCTACCTAATCCGTACCTTCAAGCTTATCCGACGTGGGCAGATCTCATTTCCAATAATAAAAAGGAGGAAAACCAATGATTTAATTACATTCAAGTTGGCTAATTGAACCATCATTCGAATAAGTCATCCAGCATGAGTCTGAGCGAGTGAATTCTGAGGTTCGAATTACAGGCTCTGAGGTTCGAATTACAGGCTCTGAGGTTCGAATTACAGGCTCTGAGGTTCGAATTACAGGCTCTGAGGTTCGAATTACAGGCTCTGAGGTTCGAATTACAGGCTCTGATGTTCGAATTACAGGCTCTGAGGTTCGAATTACAGGCTCTGAGGTTCGTATTACAGGCTCTGAGGTTCGTATTACAGGCTCTGAGGTTCGTATTACAGGCTCTGAGGTTCGTATTACAGGCTCTGAGGTTCGTATTACAGATTCTGAGGTTCGTATTACAGACTAATGAACATATCAAAATCTAAGGCTCGTAATACAAGTTCTAAAACAGGTATCACAGACTTTAAGGCTCGTTTTACGAGCTCTAATTCCCACATCACTGAATCTGAGATTCCTAACCCTAGTTACACATGAGTCATGCTGCTCTATATACTAATTAAGAGACCATTAGGTGTACATTATTTCCCGAGTGTGTGTTATTAAGCATTAATAGAAGATCAAATATATGTTCCCTCTCCCTATTAACTTGTCATCCCTTCAGCTAACAGTCTGACACAGGCTGTACATAATTCACATCACCGTGTGTCAGATGTGGAAACAATGTTGCAAGCAACATTAGCTTCGTCATGTCTCCTGGAAAAGGGAGGGACAGGAGAAAACATGGTGTGGGAAAGAATAATTTATGAGAAAAAGCATTACAAGAGAGAATCGGGAATAATAGTTGAATAATAACGAAATGTAAATGAAATGAGGGGCATTCCAGACGTGATCTTTCCTATAGTAATGAAAGGTTGATTAAAAGAAGTATTCCAGACGTGGTTCTGACAATAGGTAGGTTTTGCAGAAGTTACTTTTAAGTATGGTGCTACTGGTGCTCCCTATCTGAAGGATATATGGAATATACAATAATGTTCTTTGTTTTCAATGTGCTATTGGCCTTATTCATCATATTTAGCCTTCCTCTCCCTCCTTTTCATTCGAGTTCATTACAAGTTGTATACTTTTACGTTTCACTTCGAAAATATTCTGTTTCTGAGCCTTTTCTGTATTAAAAGGGTCTGCAGACTTCATCCAACAGTTTTGCATTAATTGTTTATCTCTGCTTTTTAATTCCCCTCATTTCCTGAATATTCCAATATGGGATTAAGTTACTCATTTATTTATTCATTCATTCATTGCTAATCACCCCTTCATGTATAAGGCGTAATTTAATAAGATCATCTTCCTGCTGCCTCAGTTTATAACAGTTGATATATTTGTTAAGTGATACTTTACACACACACACAGGCTGTACATAACAACACTGGAGGACAGAAGGGTTAGAGGAGACATGATAACGACATACAAAATACTGCGGGGAATCGACAAGGTAGATAGTGACAGGATGTTCCAGAGAGGGAACACAGAAACAAGAGGGCATAATTGGAAGCTGAAGATTCAAATGAGTCAAAGGGATGTTAGGAAGCATTTCTTCAGTCACAGAGTAGTCAGGAAGTGGAATAGCCTAGAAAGTGACGCAGTGGAGGCTGGAACCATACATAGTTTTAAGACGAGGTTTGATAAAGCTCATGGAGCAGGAGCTATGAATCGACCCCTGCAATCACAAATAGGTGAGTACACACACACCTCGCCGTCTCGGAGTACAAGTGACTGTCATTCATAATGTTGTCCGATACCTCACTCTCCATTCATACTTTCTCGCTAAAAGTTTTCCCATAATATTTGGCATTCTGAGTTGTTTCCGTTGCCCAGAGATCCTCACCCATTTCAATGGGAGTCCCCAGCCATGAGGATCTGATAAGTCGGCCGACGCCAGGGTTATACTATAGCAATGAGAAAACCGATAAGGAAGTTGGCTGACGCCTGGGTCGTGATATATTACCTTTTTTAATATTTCCGCTGTCAAACTTTAAATAAGTAAGGGTTATGTATTGCCTGGGCATGGCATGTAGTCAGGATTGATCTGAGGAAGGGTAGGGTAGCCCCGAATGTCTGGCCAGAAGCCCCTCGCTAATATCGGGGTCATGCCACAGCACTCGAGATACTGATAAATTAGTAATAATTAGGGTACGACCATAGCCATCATCGGACACCAGGGTACGACCACAGCCATCATCGGACACTAAGGTACAATGACAGTCATCATCGGATGCCAAGGTACGACTACAGTCATCAATGTTTGATGAAGAAATCATTGGAAGGTTTGGTCGAGCCACATGATAATGAACTCACTCAGCCGGAATATTTGACGATGTAATATCTCATCAAATGCACCAAGGCTGGTGTATTCAGCTCGCTGTCTGACTCTACGGCCCTGGGTAATGAACAGTAAAGGTCGGCATTAGGAGGTGAGGTGCGCTTATGACAAAGTCAAAGAAACTTTCTTGGAGTTCACGAAAAAAACTAGTTCCGTTATTTGGGGTCACTGTATGACCAACACTGACCTAAGGTCGCTCTCGCGACAGCGAGGTTGTGATATTATTTACAGTCACTGTCATGGCCCTTATTTCATCATTAATTTCTTCTGGTATGCGTTTTAGTGTTCTTAGGAAAGTTGGCGTATGTATTGTGTTGGTGTACGTAGGTGCGTTTGTGAATGTAAGTATGTTGGTGTATATAGGTTCACTGGTGTAGGTAAGTATACCTGGAGACACCTGGAGAGGGTTTCGGGGGTCATTGCCCCCGCGGCCCGGTCTGAGGCCAGGCCTCGTAGGTGCGTTGGAGTATAAACATGGGTTGGTACCTTTTCAAGTGGCTGCGAATTAATGGGTCATCTAAGTAGACATTCAAAGGACTAATACAAAGTGACAACAAAACAAGATAAGTAGTCGACTGATATTCTCTGAAGACTAACCTTCAAGGATGACATCTAATGTTTTTAAATTAAACAGAATTAAACTATTTTTATTGATTATTTAACTAATATCACTACTGTGAGCAGAGAGAGAGAGAGAGAGAGAGAGAGAGAGAGAGAGAGAGAGAGAGAGAGAGAGAGAGAGAGAGAGAGAGAGAGAGAGAGAGAAAAGTTATGTAAAGAGGAAGCAGGTGAGAGAGGAAAAGGAAGAAGAATGTAAGAGAAGAGGAAAGTGATGGAGGATGAGCAAGAGTGTGTGTGTGTGAAAGGAAGCGGACAAGAGAGGAAGAAAAGGATGCAAAAGACAGAGGATGAAAGAAAGATTAGCTGACAGCAGGAAAGAGACTGGTGTTGGTCGCCGGCTCACCATCCTGAACTCAACTATAATGCATTTTTCAACTCCTGTTTACTGTACCATTGTTAATATTGGTGTCTCAGAGTTGCTGCATCTGTCGTACAATCTAAACTTTGCTCTCCTACCCAGCATTTTTGTTTTTTGAATTCTTAGAATTATTTTTATTATGAGTGATTCTCAGGTGTGAACCTTTTTCAATGTTATGTAAATATAGGTGTAGGAAGAGGGAAATTTGGCGCTGGCTTTGAGCCAGAGCTTTCACTTGTTCAACTGACTTGATTTTCCAATGTTCGTATTTTGTGAGAAGCTGTTCCAAAATCGAGTAACTCTGAGAACAAATGATGGTTGATGGAACGATGTTACCCAGAAGAGCACAATCACAGTAAAACGGCTCAAGACTGATAGTTGGATAGTGTACTAAACGTATTACTGTGGCCCCCCGGGAAGATGAGCCAAGTGTGAGGCCTAGCCAATATTTTTCATGTACTTAATAGTAAGTCGATCGACATCTCCCCGGTATCTAGGGCATTGCTGAAGTGAAAAAAAAAAAATAACCAAGCCTGGTCAAGACGAGATACGAGACAATTTCTGGTCTTGTAATTTGTTCTGAAGTCGGAAATAAAATGGAGAGAGGTTAACGCAGGTAACTCAAGAACTTGGTCCGTATTGAAGGTGAGTGGCCTTGTTCTTTTAAAAATTTACAACCACTTATGTCAACCAAATATGAGATGCGTCTTAACACAGTAACTTGAGTTGTCATGACTTACTGAGAAATTCGTATGACGATTCGTCATATTCATTAGTGAATAACATTTTACTTAAAGATTATTAACCGTAACTGGCGTGATCAAAATACTGCTCTAATTTATGAAATGAAAGTAGTTTTATTATCAGAATTCATGGTAACCTTAATTTAAGAGACTGAACAAACTCTATCGGCATACATTAAAAAAAATAAACTTTACATAACAGTCTGGTTGTCTGAGTTGGCTCAAAATATAGTAGAAATGTCCATCTGTTTATTTCAGTAAGTTTCCAGCTTTGAGGTTATGACAGAAAACAATTCTTTTCTTTCACATAAAGAGCGCGTGCACGCACGCGCACACAAACAACTGGGCGAGTAACACACACACACACACACACACACACACACACACACACAAAACAACAACATGAGTATCTCAATCCTGCGTACTTTCCTCTCATAAAAAAATTGTTGTGTATTTTGGCAATGGTTCAGCCCATCCAGTGTGGTTATTGTATGTCCCAGTACAGCAGCTCACTGTCTAGTGAGCTGCTATACTGGAACACAGCAGTTAGTTGCTGTACTGGAACACAGCAGTTAGTTGCTGTACTGGAACACAGCAGTTAGTTGCTGTACTGGAACACATCAGTGAGTTGCTGTACTGGAACACAGCAGTGAGTTGCTGTACTGGAACACAGCAGTGAGTTACTGTACTGGAACACAGCAGTTAGTTGCTGTACTGGAACACAGCAGTTAGTTGCTGTACTGGAAAACAGCAGTTAGTTGCTGTACTGGAACACAGCAGTTAGTTGTTGTACTGGAACACAGCAGTTAGTTGCTGTACTGGAACACAGCAGTTAGTTGCTGTACTGGAACACAGCAGTTAGTTGCTGTACTGGAACACAGCAGTTAGTTGCTGTACTGGAACACAGCAGTTAGTTACTGTACTGGAACACAGAAGTTAGTTGCTGTACTGGAACACAGCAGTTAGTTACTGTACTGGATCACAGCAGTTAGTTGCTGTACTGGAACACAGCAGTTAGTTGCTGTACTGGAACACAGCAGTTAGTTGCTGTACTGGAACACAGCAGTTAGTTGCTGTACTGGAACACAGCAGTTAGTTGCTGTACTGGAACACAGCAGTTAGTTGCTGTACTGGAACACAGCAGTTAGTTGGTGTACTGGAACACAGCAGTGAGTTGCTGTACTGGAACACAGCAGTGAGTTGCTGTACTGGAACACAGCAGTGAGTTGCTGTACTGGAACACAGCAGTGAGTTGCTGTACTGGAACACTTTTTGTCTAGTGAATTTAAAGTAATTATGAATTAAGAGAAGCTGTATTTTTCTACTACGGTAAATCAAGAGCGTAATGATCTTGTTATGACTGTGATCTTTTTTTAGATTTTTATATTTCTGCTCATATTAATTATTTAGATATTAATTTAAAGAAATATTAAAACGTCACCATTTTACTTTAGCAATGACCACTAAAGCTGCTGTAGACAGACAACAAATGTAAATAACACAAACGAGGAAGACACTGTCCAATAATAAAGGAATAGAAAAAGACATTGTCAAATACATTATGTAATATATATCTTTTTACTAATGAATCCCAATTGAGGAGCATATAGTGTGTACTCGCCTATTTGTACTCACCTATTTGTGGTTGCAGGGGTCGATACTCAGCTCCTGGCCCCGCCTCTACACTGATTGCTACTAGGTCCTCTCTCTCTCCCTGCTCCATGAGCTTCATCATACCTCATCTTAAAGCTATGTATGGTTCCTGCCTCCACTATCTCACTTTTCAGACTATTCCACTTCCTGAGGACTCTGTGACTGTGTGTATGTGTGTGTGTGTGTGTGTGTTGTAAAATATATATTCAAGATATATATCACTGTACAAATTGCTGGACAGGGAATCACACTGTAGGCTCTGAATGTAAACACAATGTTATGAATATAAAACACAAAGCCACTTCCACAAATCGCACCAGGGAAAATATCTTACCTTAGCCGAGCTGAGCTGCATTGTAAAGATAAATGTTCTGGGAATCGACAACTTCAATACCCATATTTGATCTTAGTTTGTTCTCTGGAGAGCCCAGACCAAATGAGAAGCTGAGTACCATTGACGGAGGCTTTGGATAAACGTTTTCCAATGTGGCTATGACAAACGTTCTTGCTCTGCGATACCTGCTGTGGATTTAGCAAAACGTTTTCCAATATGGAAATGGCAAACGTTCCCACTCTGCGATACCTGCTGAGGCGTATTTATATTTATGCCAGGAAGGAGTATTTCAGAATCTTATGGTATATGCTTCTGTGTGTGTACATATTCCAGGCTAATTGTACGAAGAATGAGCTTTCCTTGTCATACACTTTTGACATCACGCTTATTCATATTGAAGCACGAACGACAATACTGATAAAAACAGAGCATCCATATTCTGCAACATGCATTTTTTCCTTCACGATTAAATCGTTATGCGTAAAAATTCTAAACAAATTAAATATTTTCAAGGCAAAGATAACCGTTTCCTATTCATTAATGTGAAATTCATTTTATATCGTCAGCTGAGAGAGAATGAAAGTGTATGAAAGGAAGGTGAAGTGGACAAGCCCAGCAACTTGCTCTTGCCTACCACTTCAACTCAAACACTTCACGTCAGATATTGTATGTCGATACATTTTTCCGGAGAATTTATTTTTGTGTCTGAGGGTTAAGTGGTGTGAATACTTGTTTTGGTACCTGGTGTTATTATAACTAAGTTCTAAACCCATAAGCGCTTGGTACCTAGTGAAAAGCACATATATGCATCTCACCCGTTTTGATTCTATTAATGGGTTCTTGATCCAATATTTTAGCGCATCCCAAAATATATTATTGAAAATATTACTATGCACTTTCCTGCGTACCTGTACTGGGGTTGTACTAACTCTGTATCTGGAACTGATCTGATCTCCAGACCAATTGTCTACATACCTGATGTTGGACTGAAATCTTGAGAATCTCTGCCTACCTGATAGCCATGTCGATCCCTTGATCATATGCATGTGCTACTGACGCTTACTGTTATCCTGATATTCCGTGGACATGTTGCTGAACTCATTATTTGTCTAGTGTACATCCTTAATTTGTTCCTTATCTGAAATGAATTTTCACGTGGACCTGACGAAATATACTGAATCTAATGCTGGTCTTAACTATGTAGTGGATTTGAACAAAGCTTCATTACCTGCGTAGATGAAGCTGAAGCGATATGAGAAGCTGGCAACAGTTTTTATGAACATTTCTTGTATGTTCATTGTTAAAGGAGAGAGGGTTGAACAGGTGTGGTTTGATCTTGAGACACAAGACTCTCCAGGTATGATGTTACTTGGGGACATCAGGTTCTACAGATGAAGGATGTCTAGGTGACACATGGTTCTATAACTGTGTAGTAACGAGGCAAAAAAAAGGGTTCTGCAGACGTGGTGTGAGCAGAATACACAAGGTTCTGCAGGTGAAGTGTGAAGAGAGAGTAGAGAAAGCTCTGAAACTGTGGGTGAGGATCGAACCCATGACAAGCCAGTCTTAAAACTCGCAGGCCCGTATGTTGTCCACTGGACAGCAGGTTCCTCTGGTGTGGTGTGAGCAGAGTACACAAGGGGCTTACACCTCCAGGAACCTCCATATGAGCATCAACACGACTGAGACAAAGGGAAGGTAGGTATTCCGCTCTGCACATCAACAAAAGGTAATTCTACTTGTGTAGAATATAAAGGACGTGAATTTCATTTACGGCATTCACTGCTGGGATAATTACTTGAATTAATGGAGTCTTGCTTTATTCTGCTGTCTTCCTGGGCGCTATGCCAACAAGGCTCCCAATCCTCGTTAACAAAGGAGAAAATGTTTTCTAGTATTCAATGTAAAAACAAAAGGGGTATATTTTTAATTTTTTTTTTTTTAGTTTTTGGACATTCATGTATATATATATATTTTGCACATTTGGTCATTCATGCAATTATATAGAGGTCTGAGAATTCAGCAAGCTTGTGTGAATGTGTTAGATAATATTGAATAAAAACAAGCGGTTTTTGGGAGGGTTAGCGTAAATTGTTTATATATATATATATATATATATATATATATATATATATATATATATATATATACATACATACATACACTGTAGTTGAGAGACTACGACCAGTCTCACCCACGTAAACCATTGTGACTTGCTTTACATATATACAGGTCTTCATATTCTCAGTTTACAGAGAAACCTTCATACTCAGCAAAGTACCCATCAGGATGAACCATAAGCCTATCTAGACCAGAAGATCAGTACAATCTTTAAACAGTTGCCGAAATAAGGCTGACCTAACTTCTTAAGAAATGCTATGATAAAAGAAGATCAGTACTTTCACTACGTAACTTAACTTTTTTGAGTTAGGTCATAAAATAAATGACAAGAATGTAGAGGGAAAAGACTTGGGTAAGATAGAGCAATGTAAACAGTTGTGGCCTGACCAGTTTAGATGGATTTTAAAAGCGGGTTTTCAAACACTGACAAATGTTATAGGAATGACTTTGTCGAGATTATTATTATTATTATTATTATTAATTATTAGTACATTTGAGTGAACCATACAGCGCCTGAGGATGGGAGATATTCAGGTTTGATTCAAGGAAGAGGAGGGCTACTCATTTTTTTTGGATATAGAACCCTGGACTAGCATGAAGTTACCTATGTACCTGACACTATGGACCTCTCTGACAGTCTGAGGAGTCAGGTGCATAATGTCAGCTTGACGTACACAGTGTCAGCTGGAGGTACATAGTGTCAGCTGGAGGTGCACAGTGTCAGCTGGAAGTGCACAGTGTCAGCTGGAGGTGCAAGTGTTGGCTGTGTGGAGGTACTTCACCTAGGTACATCACCTTTACTGAACACCTACAAAACCAATGCAAGACAAACCAAAACAAACACTCGCAAACTTCTGCTGAGAATGATACTCGCGAGACACATTAACATGTGTGTATTACCAAGACGGGATACATGTATCCAACTGACTCATGAGGAACCCTATGAAAAAGGCAGATCAATACTTTTACTAGATGGACGATTGTTTCTGTTAGGTTACACAGGGTAAGGCAAGAATGGACAGGATAAGGACGTGGGTAGGATAGAACAGTGTAAAAGATTGTGGATATACAGGATGAGAGATTCTAATTCATCAAGACTACGGTGATGAACATCATGACTCACGAAATCGTAATGACACGATTGCAAAGAAACCATACCACGGACAGGGATTGAACTCGTGGCAAGTGAGTCGTAAAACTCTTGACCAGTGCGTAAGCCACTGGGCCAGCTGGCTACAATAAGGTTCATCCAACTAGGTATATTTATATCTCTCTATGGTGTATAAATATGCCTAGGTGGAGTTTTACGACTCACCCGCCATGAGTTCGATCCCCACCCGTGGTATAGTTTATGAACACCATCTAGGCTGAGGAAATGATTACCCCACCCTCTACTGTCTCCAGCTTCAGGACCTTCATATACCTCTGTATGGAATTGATAACGCCAGTGGTTTGCATAAAGTCTTAAGATAAAGATACCCAGGTGTTGCATACATGTGTAAACATCTACTTGGCATTACTGTATACCATTACTCTTCTAAGAGGGAGAAGTAACAAATATTAATAGGCTTGACGTTTTTACTACGTATGTTCAAAGGCAGATATCCCCCCCCTATCCCAAACACACACACACACACACACACACACACACACACACACACACGTAAAATAAGAACATCAGAATAACTTACAGAATAGTTAATTGCTTATGATCGTCTCATAACAGGGTGTAAACTACATCCACCACCACAGCAGCATTTCAGCAGCAACAGCAGCAGCAGCAGCAGCAGCAGCAGCAGCAGCAGCAGCAGCAGCAATAACAACAACAGCAGCAGTAACACCCACCCCAGCCAGGAAGCAATTATACCAGAAAAGTTTAATGGCAGGTATTGCTGACAAGCTGACATTTCACTCTGTGTTGAGCTTAGTAAAGTTTTGTGTAGAGCTTTATAAAGCCATGTTTGGCTTTGTGTAGATCTTAACTAAGTCATGATTCGCTCTGTGTAGAGCTTTATCAAACTATCTACAATATTGATCAATAGTACAACAAACCTCTTTCTACCACTCATTTGCAGAGGCGACAACAGTGTCAAACATTCAACATACTGACCATATGTTGAACGTGTTTCTCCATGTGGCAACAGTCACTGTGTACACTCACATTAACTATACAGTACCACTGAGCAAGAGGCACCTCTGTTAGTGTACAACAACGCGGAAATCTAGCCAAACAAGACTACAACCCCTGTTAAACCCTTAAGTGAGAGAGAGAGAGAGAAGGGGAAGTTGGTAGAGGAGAGGAGAGAAGAGGGCAAAGGCAGGAGTGGGTGAGATGATTGTCAGGAATAAATACAATTGTACATCATTGACCTCTTCGCTCACGGGCCGAGAGGTTGTGCTGCGCAGTTGCTCCTGGTCCAGTCTTTGCGCAACTTCCGATTTTCTCCAAGATGGCGACCAGTGTTCGGAGGAGGAGCAACACGGTGTGTGTGGAGCTTCTTAAGGGAGCCATTTACCCAGCTAACGCTTCAGTGTTGCTGCCGGGGATAATCCGTGACACTTTTTGTATTTGTCATGAAGACCTATATGGCATTGCATTAAATGGTTCGACGAGGATCTTCGTGAAGTTTGATACAGTGGAGGCTTATGAAAAAACTGTGGAGAGGTACCAGGAGAAGCACCTCACTGTCAACACTGGGATAGAAGTCCGGCTCAGGGATGCCTCTAAACATTACACCTTTGTGAAGGTCCGTAATGTGCCATTTGAGGCCATTGGATTGGATGTCAGTGAGGCCTTTGAAAGGTATGGTGTGGTGCATTCTACGACTATGGGAAGGTGGACTGAAGGAATATATGCTGGGTTGCCAGAAGGTTCCTTCACATTGAAAATGACTTTGAAAAGGCCTATACCGTCCTATGTACTGCTGGAGGCCTTTAGGACGCAGGTGTTTGTTACCTACGCGGGACAGCGTAGGACATGTCGTATGTGTGGGGAATATGATCACATGGCGGCGGGGTGTCCCACCATCATGGCCCCAAGACCAATGGTTACACAGGTACCTGTGATGCATATCCCCTTGGAGGAGTCAACACCTGAGATTGTGGAAGGACTGGGAAAGGCCAGTGGGGCAGAAGTAGGGGAAGGTGTGGGGGAAAGTTGTGTAACGTCCCCTGAGGAGTTGAAAGCTCCAACAATCGATGGGCCTGGAAAAGATAATGAGTCTGGGGATTTGGTAGAGGTGGGTGACCTACAGGTGGACCTATCGCAACCATTGCAAGAGATGTTGAGAACGTTTCTGGAAGATCCGGAGGTGATTTCCTCTGGAGTTGAAGGACACTTACAGGTGGAGGAGGGTAGGCTTAACCAGGACGTGAACGTGCCAGAAGCTGGGGAAGACAGGTTGCAGGTGCAGGAAGTGGAGGCTGATGTGCATAGGAATGGGGACACGGATGTAATGGAGGTAGGGGAGAATCAAAAGAGGGCAGGAGAGGTGTCAGATGATGATGTCCTCACACCTGGCCAGCGTACAGGTAAGAAAACATATGTAGAGATGGCACGGAAGGGGAAGGTGGGGGCACAGGTGAGGGTATGGGATCAGGGAGTGAGGAGTGTTAGAGATAAAGGTTTAGGGAAGGGTGCCACGGCCCGCCCGCAGAAGCACAGAGGAAAGCCCCCTTTGGCGTATTCAAGTGTTTAACGATTAATGTGAATGGCCTAAGGGCAGAAATTAAACGTAGGTGGGTGGAGGTAGTGTTAAGACGATATGACGTAGATGTAATTTTTATACAAGAACATAATTTTAGGTGTGGTCGAGAGTTGAGGTTGAAAGGTTATGAGGTGTATGCAGGTAACTCGGGAAATTAAAGGGTGGGGTGGCTGTGGGGGTGAAGGAGTCAGTCCCTTTCGGTTGTTAGCTTGGGAGGAGGGGGAGGGAGAGTGGTGAGGTGGATGGGCATTGGGGCGACATTCGGTATGTTTCATGGGAATATATATGCCAGCTGACAATAATCGACGTGTAAAGGATGAATTTGTAAGGGAGGTTTTGACATATCATTTACGGGTTTGCCTATGATTACTCTGATGGGTGGGGATTGGAATTGTATAATCAGGAAAAAAGATGTAGAACCTAGAGGGGCGGGTTGTGAATTAGGGACGTTGCGTGTTTTACTGAGGGAGGTGGGAGTGTTCGATGTGGTACGGGGTGATGAATGGAGGGTGGAGCATACTTTTGTGAGGAGAGGCTATGCAGCCCGGTTGGATCGTGTTTATGCAACAAGAGACGTTACAGTAGGGAGGGTGCAAACGCTTGATATTGGTTTTTCTGACCATCGTGGTGTATTAGTAGAGGTGGAGTGGGATGGAATGGTCCGAAGGTACAATGGTTATTGGAAGTTGAATGTGCGTTTGCTGGCGGGGGAGGGGAGGGAGGTCGTTTGAGGAATGGTGGGGGTCCTTCTGGTTAGAAGGAGCAGAGGTAAGGAGAAAGATTTTTGGGCTGGTGGGAAAAAGTGCAAAGGAGGGAATAAGGGACTTTATAGGAATCAAGGAAGAGATGAGGCAAGGTGGAAGTTTGGTCTTCAGAAATATTTGGAGGGTCAGCTTAATGAATGCTATGAGGGTGGGGTTGGTAGGTATGGGGAAATAGAGGGTTAAGGGAAGGTTGAGGATATTCAAAATGATCGTTTTGATGCGATCAGAGTAAGGAGGTATTGAGGAGGCGTTGTGGGGAGATAGACCGTCAGGTTGCGTGTTGAGGAGGTTTAGAGATAGGCAGAGGGTAACACGATTATGGGGATTGAGGTGTGTACAAGGGTGGGAGGATATGAAGTGGGACAGGTGCTCAGGACAACGGATGGCATAAGCAATTATGCCGATCATTGGTTGGGAGGAAATTATCATTGAGTGTAGGGGCGGGTAGTGCCGGGAGTCCTTGGGAAGGGATCCTGTGTCGTTTGGGGAGGAAGACCGTAAGGAGTTGGGTGGAAGTATAAGTGAGGAGGAAGTGGGGGGCAGTGTCTAGATTAAGTCTGGGAAGGCACCAGGTTTAGACGGGATACCAAATGATTTCTATGTAGTGCATTGGGAAACGTTGAGAGAATGTTTAGTGCATTTGTTTAATTGTATGAAGGATGGGGGTAGGTTAGGGGAGACGCAGGGGACGGGGTAGTTGTTCTGGTGCCGAAAGGAGGAGGGGAGAACCTTGGGTAATTACAGGGCGATATCCCTCATGTGTGGAGATTATAAAATCTTCGCAAAAATTTTAGGAATAGAATGAAAAGGTGCTTGACAAAGTCATACATCAGGGGCAGTTTGGTATACCTGGAAGAAGTATGAGTGTAGGACATGGGAGAATAGGGGATTTTATTGAAGGTAGGACGGGAGGGGTGTCTTGGGAATAGATTGGAAGGAAGCATATGATTGTGTGAATAGAAGCATGTTGGGAATTATATTGAGGAGTCAAGGTTTTGGGGAGGAAATTGCTGGATGGGTTGAGACATTGTATAGTTCTGCGAAGGTGTGTGTACAGGTGAATGGTAAGTTGGGAAACAGGTGGTGATGGAAAGGGGTCTGAGACAGGGGTGTCCCATATCTCAGATCCTTTTCGCGTGCATGCAGGATCCCTTTTATAGGTTAATAGAGGAAGGAGTAGGAGAGAGGGGAGAGAGGGGAAGAGGGGGGGTGGGTAGTGTGGGCATCGTGGGGTATGTGGATGATACTACTGTATTGGTGGGTGGAACAGAAGGGCTGGTTAATGTGGGACGTATTATAGAGGTCTTTGGAGCAGCGACAGGAATGAGGGTTAATGGAGCCAAGTCTAAGTTATTGGAGGTGGGTACGTGGGTGGGGGCTTGGGGAAGGTGTATGGATGGAATGTTGTGGATAGAATAAAGATCTGTGGAATTGTGTATATGGCAGATGTGAGAGTGGCCAGGCAGGTGAATTCTGAGGAGGTGGTGGGTAGGGCTCTGGGTAGAATGAGGGGTTGGAGGGCAGGGGATGTTACGCTGTTGCAACGTGTGGTGGTGGTGAACACACTTGTATACAGTAAGGTGTGGCATGTAGCTGCGGTGTATCCTTTAAGGATGGTCGACATCAGGAATTACAAAAGAAAGTGTTACGGTATGTGTGGGGGTATGGGCGGCCGTGGCTTGAAAGGAAGTTGTCATGATGAGTGTCAAGAGGGGGTTGGGCCTCATTTCTTTGGAACATCGTGTGAAAGCAGTTTATGTGAAACAGTGTTTTTAAGGAAGGGTGGGGTGAGAGGTCAACGAGTAGGAGCGGTCATGAGGATGTACGGAAGTGGTGGAGTGGGAGGGACCTGCGGGTGTGTGAGGACATGGCTAGACAGTTATTGGCAATGAGGGAGCCTAAAAGGGCAAAGGTGGGCAGGTTGGGGACGGGGAGTGAAAAGGGTGGGGTGGTACAGGGTCAAGCGAATTTTCCAGTTTATGATTGGGGGATTTGGGGTATGTTCAGGAAGATCCGTTTATTGCCTAAGGTACGGGAGGTGGTTTACAGATTTCTATTAGGTATATTGGCATCGAGGTCTGAATTATATAGGATGGGGTTGGTGGGTACGAATGAATGTCAGAGGTGCGGAGATGAGGAGACAGCATATCATGCTGTATATTTTTGTGAGTCTTTAGAGGGTGAGGCTATGGTTGTCAAGGGTGATTGGATTGGTGGGGGAGAAAATTTCGACCTTACGGGCTTAAGCTTTGATGTTGGGGAGTATCGAGAGAAGTGGGAGGGCAATATGTATGTAATTGCGGATTTCTTGTATGTATCATGGGGAATAGAGAGGTGGGAGGGGACTGTAGGGTGAAAGCCTTAGCGGCTCATGTGTATCGCTCAATGTGTAGGAATAGGCTATTGTATGGAGATAAATGGGTATCAAGTTTCTCTGAGGGGTATAGGACATTAACAGTAGCAAAGTTATTACGGTGATGCAGAGTAGAGCTGGAAAGGACTGGATTCTTTGGAAGACAGAGTAGTTAGGGGGGGGGGTCGATGTTGTGTTGAATGAGGTTTTAGGGTGCATAGTAGTGTGAATGTTGAGGGGGGGGGTCGACTGGCGACGAGAATGCTTGTTATTGAGCAATGGGGAAAAGACAGCTGACGCGGAAAGGTGTTGAATAGGTATGAGAGGATGACAGGATGAACTTGTTTGGATTTGACTTTACGTAATGACGTGACAAAGACCAGGTTCAAGGGAAAGGAGTACGCACAAGGGGCTTTCTGAAGTGTTGGAGCATGGTAATTGATGTTTGTTTTATGAGACAGGAAGGTATAGTTCCCTGACGCTGTACGGGATCATTTAATATTGTTCTCAAATAGTACATATTATGTTTCTTATCAGTACTCTCAAAATAGGTAATTAAAATTTATTGTGGAGTTATTGTAATATTACCACAAGATTAGTGGTATCAGAGAAGGTTTTTTTACATTATCATTGTCATTGTATAATGTTATTGTATAGCTCCGTTTCATATACATCATATCATTGTCGTTAGGCAATGTGAAAGTACTGTACTGTTTTGTATAAGTTTTGGAATTAATGATGCTAACGATCTTATTGTATGGGTATTATTTGGGAAAAATTTTGTATGATGATTAAGGGTATCATCATAGTACATAGATTATGTATAGCAGTACTTAGTTCTTATTTTTGTGTGTGTATTTATGAATTATTGTATGTTGTTATGGTGATATATGCTCTGCGGGTTAGGATACGTGCTTGTATTCAGTGATAGGAGTAGTCTAATAGGGATAGGGGAAGGAAATTGAGTTGGCCTTGTCAAGTGATATGTGACAAGTGATATGTGTTATGAGTCTTGATGGAATACCCATCATTTAGATGGTTATTCCTTTATA
>WNWK01002584.1:0-17500 GCA_009830355.1 Cherax destructor | reverse complement strand
TGATAAAGACAGGCAGTACTCTGATAAAGACAGGCAGTACTCTTATATAAAAGACAGGCAGTACCCTGATAAAGACAGGCAGTACCCTGATAAAGACAGGCAGTACTCTGATAAAGACAGGCAGTACCCTGATAAAGACAGGCAGTACCCTGATAAAGACAGGCAGTACCCTGATAAAGACAGGCAGTACCCTGATAAAGACAGGCAGTACCCTGATAAAGACAGGCAGTACCCTGATAAAGACAGGCAGTACCCTGATAAAGACAGGCAGTACCCTGATAAAGACAGGCAGTACCCTGATAAAGACAGGCAGTACTCTGATAAAGACAAGCAGTACTCTGATAAAGACAAGCAGTACTCTGATAAAGACAGGCAGTACTCTGATAAAGACAGGCAGTACCCTGATAAAGACAAGCAGTACCCTGATAAAGACAGGCAGTACTCTGATAAAGACAAGCAGTACCCTGATAAAGACAAGCAGTACTCTGATAAAGACAAGCAGTACTCTGATAAAGACAGGCAGTACCCTGATAAAGACAGGCAGTACCCTGATACATAAATAAAAAAAGCGTCGTCGACTGCGACAAGTTCTCAGAGAAAACTGCATCAAGTTAGTGAGTAAATTGTTAATGCAATAGACATTTACTGCGGTTTTTTTTCATTTACTTTATATTCTAATTTTGGTTAAGAAATTAGAAAAAACACGAAGATTAACTAGAGGGGTAGAGGGGAAAGAGGTATAAAGGCAACAAATCTCTTATCTTCATTAAAAAGGCAAATAAAATAATAAAATAATTAACTTATATTCTCTCCTAGGAGACGCACACTGAAGTCGTATTCAGTCTTTTAAGTCGGTAAGTAAATTTAATGCACTAACCAGGATAAGCTATTTGAAGTGCAGATTTACTCAACTACGCATTACGAATGTATGAAACGTAAAGAGATGCAACACAAATGTTTCCAAGATTGTTTTGTAGAGTTATATAACACGAAAACAGATGATTTGTGAAGTTGTGACCACATACAGTTCTGTCCTTCAAGAACCAGTAGGACAAATACTTTGCAAATACAGAAATTAAGTAAACGCAATGTAAGGATAGACTAGTTACACTGCCCGAGGTAATTAGAAGCCTCATATTACTTCATTTACTCTTCCAGCAGGACCGGTTGACCATGGATTATCCAGGGCAAAATATTACATGTAATATAATATTGGCAGTGATGAGTGTAGCAGTACTAGTCCAAAATTTTTCTTCCATCAAACAATGGGAACATTTTCATTGGTTTAAATCTTTCTCCACATCTCATAATTCTCAGCTTGGGGAGTAATTTTGTTTAATTACTTTGGTGTGGCAAGAAAGACTATTTTTACGTTGCTAGAGAAGGAACTGCATAATAAAAAATGCAACTTAAACTTCAGGCCTTTATATCAGTTATATTTATGACGATCTATATATACATATATATATATATATATATATATATATATATATATATATATATATATATATATATATATATATATATATATATATATATATATATATATTTTCAACAAGTCGGCCGTCTCCCACCGAGGCAGGGTGACCCAAAAGAAAGAAAATCCCCAAAAGAAAATACTTTCATCATCATTCAACACTTTCACCACACTCATACATAATCACTGTCTTTGCAGAGGAGCTCAGATACGACAGCTGAGAATAGTCCCTCCCAGCTGTCACTATCTCAGACCCCTCCTTTAAAGTGCAGGCATTGTACTTCCCATTTCCAGGACTCAAGTCCAACTAAATCAATTAACTGGTTTCCCTGAATCCCTTCACACAATGTTACCCTGCTCACACTCCAACAGATCGTCATGTCCCAAAAACCATTCGTCTCCATTCACTCCTATCTAACACGCTCACACATGCTTGCTGGAAGTCCAAGCCCCTCGCCCACAAAACCCCCTTTACCCCTTCCCTCCAACCTTTTCTAGGACGACCCCTACCCCGCCTTCCTTCCCTACAGATTTATACGCTCTCCAAGTCATTCTACTTTGATCCATTCTCTCTAAATGACCAAACCACCTCAACAACCCTCTTCAGCCCTCTGACAAATACTTTTAGTAACTCCACACCTTCTCCTAATTTCCACATTCCGAATTTTCTGCATAATAGTTACACCACACATTGCCCTCAGACAGGACATCTCCACTGCCTCCAGCCTCCTCCTCGCTGCAGCATTTGCAACCCATGCTTCACACCCATATAAGAGTGTTGGTACCACTATACTTTCGTACATTCCCTTCTTTGCCTCCATGGATAACGTTTTTGTCTCCACAGATACCTCAATGCACCACTCACCTTTTTCCTTCATCAATTCTATGGTTAACCTCATCCTTCATAAACCCATCCGCTGACACATCAACTCCCAAATATCTGAAAACATTTACTTCTTCCATAATCCCTCTCTCCAATGTGATATCCAATTTTTCTTTATTTAAATCGTTTGATACCCTCATCACCTTACTCTTATCTATGTTCACTTTCAACTTTCTACCTTTACACACTCTCCCAAACTCGTCCACTAACCTTTGCAACTTTTCTTTAGAATCTCCCATAAGCACAGTATCATCAGCAAAAAGTAACTGTGTCAACTCCCATTTGCATTTAATTCTCCATAATTTAATCCCACCCATCTCCCCAACACCCTAGCATTCACTTCTTTTACAACCCCATCTATAAATATATTAAACAACCATGGTGACATTACACATCCCTGTCTAAGACCTACTTTTACCGGGAAGTAATCTCCCTCTCTCCTACACACCCTAACCTGAGCCTCACTATCCTCATAAAAACTCTTTACAGCCTTCAGTAACTTACTACCTATTCCATACACTTGCAACATTTGCCACATTGCTCCCCTATCCACTCTATCATATGCCTTTTCTAAATCCATAAATGCAATAAAAACTTCTCTACCTTTATCTAAATACTGTTCACATATATGCTTCACTGTAAACACTTGATCTACACATCCCTACCCACTCTAAAGCCTCCTTGCTCATCTGCAATCCTACTCTCTGTCTTACCTCTAATTCTTTCAATAATAACCCTGCCATACACTTTACCTGGTATACTCAGTAAACTTATTCCCCTATAATTTTTACACTCTCTTTTATCCCTTCCTTTATATAAAGGAACTATACATGCTCTCTGCCAATCCCTAGGTACCTTCCCTCTTTCATACATTTATTAAACAAAATACCAACCACTCCAGCACTATATCCCCCTGCTTTTAACATTTCTGTCATGATTCCGTCAATTCCAGCTGCTTTACCCTCTTTCATTCTACGTAATGCCTCACGCACCTCCCCCACACTCACATCGTGCTCTTCTTCACTCCTAAACGATGTTGTACCTCCCTGGCCAGTACATGAAATTTCCGCCTCCCTTTTTCATCGACATTTAAAAGTTCCTCAAAATATTCCGCCATCTACCCAATACCTCCAGCTCCCCATCTACTAACTCCCTACTCTGTTTTTAACTGACAAATCCATTCGTTCCTAGGCTTTCTTACCTTGTTTATCTCACTCCAAAAATTTTCTTGTTTTCAGAAATTTCTTGACAGAGCCTCTCCCATTCTTTTATCCGCTCTTCTTTGCACTCTCTCACCACTCTCTTCACCTTTCTTTTACTCTCCACATACTCTGCTCTTCTATTAACACTTCTGTTTTGTAAAAACCTCTCATAAGCTACCTTTTTCTCTTTTATCACACCCTTTACTTCTTCATTCCACCACTCACTCCTCTTTCCTCCTGCACCCACCCTCCTATAGCCACAAACTTCTGCCCCACATTCTAATACTCCATTTTTAAAACTATCCCAACTCTCTTCAACCCCCACTACTCCTACTTGCACTAGCCCACCTTTCTGCCAATAGTTGCTTATATCTCACCCTAACTTCCTCCTTCCTTAGTTTATACACTTTTACCTCTCTCTACTTGCTGTTGCCATTTTCTTTTTGTCCCATCTACCTTTTACTCTAACTGTAGCTACAACCAAATAATGATCTGATATATCCGTTGCCCCTCTATAAACATGTACATCCTGAAGCCTACTCATCAACCTTTTATCCACCAATACATAATCCAACAAACTACTTTCCTTACGTGCTATATCATACCTTGTATATTTATTTATCCTCTTTTTCATAAAATATGTATTACTTATTACCAAACCTCTTTCTAGACATAGCTCAATTAATGGTTCCCCATTTACATTTACCCTGGCACCCCAAATTTACCTACTACTCCATCCACAACATTTTTACCACTTTAGCATTAAGATCCCCAACTACAATTACTCTCTCACTTGGTTCAAAACTCCCCACACACTCACTCAACATTTCCCAAAATTTCTCTCTCTCCTCTACACTTCTCTCTTCTCCAGGTGCATAAACACTTACTATAACCCACTTTTCACATCCAACCTTTATTTTACTCCACATAATCCTTGAATTTATACATTTATATTCCTTCTTTACCTGCCATAACTGATTATTCAACATTATTGCCACTCCTTCTTTAGCTCTAACTCTATTTGAAACCCTGATCTAATCCCATTTATTTCTCCCCACTGAAACTCTCCTACCCCTTCAGCTTTGTCTCACTTAAAGCCAGGACATCCAGCTTCTTTTCATTCATAACATCTACAATCATCTCTTTCTTATCATTCGCACTAACATCCACGCACATTCAAACATCCCACTTTGACGGTTTTCTTCTTTTCTTTTTAGTAAGCTATACAGGAAAAGGGGTTACTAGCCCATTGTTCCCGGCATTTTAGTTGACTTTTACAACACGCATGGCTTACGGAGGAAAGATTCTTATTCCACTTCCCCATGGATATGAAAGGGAAAAGCAATAAGAACAAGAACTATTAAGATAAAATCAAAGAAAACTCAGATGAGTGTGTATACATAAACGTGTACATGTTTGCGTAGTGTGACCTAAGTGTAAGTAGAAGTAGCAAGACGTACCTGAAATCTTGCATGTTTATGAGACAGAAAAAGACACCAGCAATCCTACCATCATGTAAAACAGTTTCAGGTTTCTGTTTCACAGTCACCTGGCAGGATGGTAGTACTCTCCTGGGTGGTTGCTGTCTACCAACCTACTGCCTACAAAAACATACCACGGGCGGGTTAGAACCCGCGATCAGAGAGTGATAAAACTCCAGACCGACGCGCTAGCGACTGCCAGGTCTGGTCCACCTTTGGTACAAATTGTGGGACCCATAGCCTCGGAGAGTGGATAAAAGGCTTCAAGAGCAATATTTGGATTTCTTCCTGAAGCCATTTGAATATATATACTATATATATATATATATATATATATATATATATATATATATATATATATATATATATATATATATATATATATATATATATATATATCATCAAAATATGCAAAATATGCTAAGACAACCACTTGAAAAATAGAGGAATTCAAGCGCTTTCGTGACTACTCACATAGTGAGTAGTCACGAGATAGTTCCTTGATAATGTGAGAGTAGTCACGAAAGCGCTTGGAATTCCTCTATTTTCATAGTGGTTGTCATGCATATATATATATATATATATATATATATATATATATATATATATATATATATATATATATATATATATATATAAAATATAGGAGGTACCCCTCTGGAACTGTCCTGGGACCATCATCCTCAGAGAAAATAATAAACTTACTTCTTGGAAAACTCAAGGTTCTCCTTGAGACTGTTTGAAATATTTCTAGGACCTGGGTAATGGAAGGTAATTAGATGTGTTCCACGGAAAAGGAGGGTAGCTTTAGTTTCTTGCATCAAGAGCTCTTTACAAGCATTAAGTCACCCCTTTGATTGAATACGAACCCAAAATGAATATTAAACTCAATGAAATACATTACCATAAAATTCAATTAGCACAATACATGTGGAAAATAATACAAAATCATCAGGCATAATTTCAAAATAAATAATACTAGGAAAAATTAATATGTCAGAAGGTGATAAAATAAAGCATAATAAAAATCAATGTCCTCACCACAAATTGCCCCGACTCGCTGGTGTCCTCAGACGAAGGAACAATCGGTGCGCAGTGTTCTTGACCGTGATGCCTCGTAAATCCTTCCTGGTAAAGAATGCCTCTCTCTTTCCCCTTTCCTTCTCCTGATGAAGATTATCTATCTCCCCTTCCTCTTATTGTGAAGATTGTCTCTCTCTCCTTTCCCTTCGACTAGTGAAGGCTACCTGTCTCTCTTCCCGTCTCTTGATGAAGATTGATTTGTCTATCCCATTCCGTCCACTGATGAAGTCTCTCTGTCTTTCTTTTCCTTTGGTGAAGGGTAATCATTGCTCTCCCCATTTCTTTCTTTAGTAATGACTGCAACTTGCACTTTCAAGACAACTCACTGATTTGTCTCACTCGTCAAGGCTACTTCTACCAACTATCCCAATATTATTTTATTTTCCGAAAAAAAATGAAAATCACAACATTAATTAAATTTCATTGATGTTATGTAACACTAACTAAGTTACGTTATATTATTTAAACTTCAAGAAAGTTTGTCAGGATGATCAGTTGCTTTGGTGTATGATAATTATTACAATAATTAATATTATATAATCATCCTACGTTTCGTTTCAAGAATATCTATCAATCAGAGAAATTTTGTGCAAATCATTATAAGCATTTTTTCAGAATATGATCTTGTTTTAGAAAAGAATTAAATTGGGAGATAAGAGAGTGCAAATGACTTTGTCTATTAAGAGAGAATTTGGTGAGATCAGAGAATAATTAGTTGGAGATGTGAATATCAAACAGAGAATAAGAACTAGAAATTATAAAAAACAAAGTGAATGTCATAGAAACATAACTCGAGAAGATAAAGGGGTGGTTAAAATGGGTTGGTCATTTAGAAAGGATGTAGGAACATTGGTCATCTGGGGAAGGGCTGGAATGGATGAAGTTTTGATTAGATTGTTGCATCCTACAAGCAAGTGTAAGCATTTGTTTGTGTTTACTGAAGTAGGATATGGCACACTGTTGGTGATCATTGTAATATCTGTGAAGGGATTCAGGGAACCCGATAAGCTACGTGATCCTAAAAAAGTGAAGCGTACAATATATATATATATATATATATATATATATATATATATATATATATATATATATATATATATATATATATAAGGGATTTAGGAAAATCAGTTAAGCAGACTTGACATTAAAGTTGGGAGTGCAGAGCACTGTATAAGTTGAGTGGGATACTTGGTTCAGTAAATCATCATTGTAACAATTTATGTGTCCTGAAAAGACAGCAAGGGAAAGTGATGATAAATGTGTTTTCATCTTTGGTTCCTCCTGCCTTGGTGGTAAATTGAAGATATGTAAAAAAATACATATTCACTGCCGTTGTGGTATGCATACGCAGTTCTACTACGCATCCACAAAGGTCTAGGTAAAAGCCACTAATGTTTCATGCATAACTTTTAGATGTTGAAAATATCATGGGAGTACTTTTGTTTTATTCGACTAATTGAATATTGATGGAGGTAACAATGGCTATAACAGAAACATCAGTGGTGGATTTGTGATGGCAGATTATAATGGATGGTCTCTGCAGAAAAAGTGTTTTGTGGGGGACAATCACAATGACAGGTACATTGGAAGTTGTGATGAATGTGATGTCACCTTTGCTTTCCTGGTAACGTTTACACCTACTAACCTACGATACAGTTTGATTACCCGACCAGAGATGTGTTTGACCTGCGGGAAAACTATCACGTTGGAAAATAGTGTCGTGATAGTCTATGCAGCATCGAAGAAGGCAACGTACTGCTTATATGCACTAATCCATTATCTCTGGGAACTATCATGTTATAGGCTCCCAAGATATATAGTGATACCGACACATGAAAAGACTGAAGATGCCACATGTGGCGAGTTATTATAATCATGGAGGGCCTTTAACCCATAGGATTATCAGCGCATCTGGGGGATGGAAGGTATTCAGGCTCATTTCAGGGAACCGGAGCACAGATCCAATTCCTAGATCAAGAGCCCTAACCAGCGTCAAGGAACCTCCCTTGGGCATATGTGGCGAAGAAGCCACATGTGGCGAAACGTTCCATTAATAAGCGTTTTGATCAATGTACTGAGCTATAATACACAGTCGTATTATAGCTCAGTACTGGGTCTCCTTCTCTCAGTCAATCAGTACTTGCAGGGCATAGAATCTACTAGACCCTCCATCACGCAGGAGCTGTCAGCTCAGGGCCAGTACGAGTTAGACCCTCAAAACAGAGAGCATTCTAGAGATCGATAGAGCCCCAAAAGTACCTTTCCATTAATGGCTTTGTGTTCGCCTTCATAGTGTTATGAAAGTTATTTAAATAACCTTTTATAATAAATATTTGGCAGAGTACCAACATATATCGTTTTATGCTTGATATAAAAAGTAAAAATTATTTACTTACTTTAAATAAAAAAATCATTAATATCTGACTGCATTTTAATTTTGTATTTGAATCAAAATGCATGTAGCAAAATGCATGCAAATGCATGAAACAAAATATATTCAATAAAACTACAATATTAAATTTTTTGGAGATATATAATTTTGTCCGATTTACAGTAAGTGCTGCCTACCATTCTTGAGTCCTGTATTACTCGTGTGAAGAGTTGAGAGTAAATTGTGATATAAAATAAACCATACCAGTTTAACAGTTTCCTTTGATGAGTGTTAACGTGTGCGTCTCGAAGAGGATCCAATCCTGTGCCCTGGAGCCGAAGACTTAATAACAATCACGAAATCCTTCATGATCGACAACATATTTTCTTTCATCGGCTGATTCTAAAGTTGTTTACGTCTGAGCTCTCTTGCAAGCGAGGAAAACATGCAATCTATTGAGATTTATGATCTAATTACTGAAGGTCAAGGATAAACTCAGGTATTCCAAAACCGATATCCAGCTTTTAAGGAGATTAACGAGTGCGTTGCAAGCTTGGTTGTTGAACCTTTCGGTGTGTGTGTGTTTGTGTATTGTGTGTGTGTGTGTGCGTGTGTACTCACCTATTTGTACTCGCCTATTTGTGGTTGCAGGGGTCGATTCATAGCTCCTGGCCCCGCCTCTTCACTGATCGCTACTAGGTCATCTCTCCCTGCTCCATGAGCTTTATCAAACCTCGTCTTAAAACTATGTATGGTTCCTGCCTCCACTACGTCGCTTTCTAGGCTATTTCCCTTCCTGACAACTCTATGACTGAAAAGCCATGCCTAACATCCCTTTGACTCATAGAGTCTTCAGCAACTCTGTTTACCTGTGTGTCCCCTCTCTGGAACATCTTTGTCTCTGTCCACCTTATCTATTCCTCACCCAGTATTTTATGTCGTTATCATGTCTTCCCTAACCCTCCTGTCCTCTAGTGTCGTCAGGCCAGTTTCCCTTAACCTTTCTTAATGGGACAATCCCATAGCTCTGGGACTAGTCTTGTTGCAAACCTCTGCTTTCTCTAATTTCCTGACGTGCTTGACCAGGTGTGTGTATGTTTGTGTGTGTGTGTGTGTGTGTGTGTGTGAAAATTCTTGTGGTTAAGGATTAGGTGGGATAAGGAAAGGTAGAGTAATGATGGAAGTACAGCAGACGCAAATGGAAGGTATTTCGTACTGGTGAGATGGGATGAGGAGCAGTATTAGAAAAATCAGCAGCAGAAGCACCATCAGCACCACCACCATCGCCACAGTTATTATAATGGCAATAGCACCACCAGCATATGCAAGAGTAGGTCATAGTGTTGGGAAACGGTAGAAAAGCATCAACACCACCAGAACACTTACAACAACAGTAGCAGTTCCAGCAGCAGTAGTAACAGTAGCAGTTCCAGCAGCAGTAGTAACAGTACTATCAGCACAAGCAGCAACAATAACAACAGCACTATTAGAAAAATAGAGAAATCAGTACCAACAAAAGCAACAACAGCTTCATCAGTACCACTAGAAACGGTAGGCCACCACTGAACCAGAGTTGGCACAATTGTAGATAAATAACACGTCGGTATAAAGGCTCACTTCCGTCACACAGCAATATTGGCATATAACATGGTGGTCATAATGAAGATGGACAGCACTAGTTTCCGGCACCACCAACACTTACAACACTCGTGCTGAGTATCTCCACGATCGGTGCAACTTAGGGTACAAATACAACTAATACATATCTGCAATTTAATGCTGCTTTGATGCAATGGATGTCTGGCCTCTGTATGCAAAGTGGTTCGTGACAAGCTGACGATTAAAGCGAGTGGATTTGTGAAATCGTAACGCTTAAACAGCAGTATCATCAAATTTATGCATATATATAAATAATGATCTCTGCCAGTGATGAAAGCGAATATCAACTCTGTTGACACAACTATTTAAAAGATCTTATGTCCCATGATTTGCCGATTAATAAATATTGGTATAATTCATAATAATAATAATAATAATAATAATAATAATAATAATAATAATAATAATAATAATAATAATAATAATAATAATAATAATAATAATATTGAGAAAACTGTATTCTACTAAGACAATGATGTCCTGAATACAATAACAGGGATGTACAAGTAAAATAAGAATATTGTCCTGACTATAACAATAGGTTTAAAAGGTAATCAGAATTTATATCAGGAAACGGACGGTGGCTCCAATTCCTTGTATCAAGAGTCTTTTGCCAGCATCAAGGCATCCTTTGAATGGACCTTACTCAGGAGGCAAAAGTAGCGGCATAAATCTGGAGCAATTTGACAGTAGGTCTTAATGCTCATAACCAGAAGAGATGTATGCAGAACACTCTCTCTCTCTCTTTCCCTTTCTCTTTTTCTCTCTCTCTCTTTCCCTTTCTCTCTCTCTCTCTCTCTTTCCCTTTCTCTCTCTCTCTCTCTCTTTCTCTTTCTCTTTTTCTCTCTCTTTCACACACACTAAAAACAAGATAACACCAGCAAGCAATAAATATTCTCTGTTGAAGATTCCCCTTGTATTGAATATTCCTGTTATTCGGCATTATCTTCACTCTTTCTCCCATCTTATTCTTTCTAGGTAACTTTTAAAGTGTCATTGTTAGGTGATACAGTTATACCTTTCAGGTTTCTATAGGTAGTCAGCTACCTGTTATTTAATGTATGTGAAAAACTTATCTTGCATATTTATATGTCGAAGAGTTGTATCCTCCTGTTCTTAGTGGATGATGACCCACCTATTTCCTACTCTTCGTCAACGACAGCTGTTTTTGCTCTGGTTCTTTTCGGAGATCTATCAGAGTCTTACATTTATTTTTGTACTCAGCGATTTTACAATATTTTCTTGTTTAATTCCAACTGCAGGTTTGGTGGCTCGACTCAGTGAGTCATAACCTTCAGCTATGATCTATTATTCAACATTTGATCGTAGTTCAATCTCGTAAAAAATGTTTTTAATGATTGTTCTAATTTCACTGTTGCAATCCGTATTTATTTGCACTTCCAATTTTCAGGTAAAACTAATGACCAGCAAAATCACCACATCTCTTAAATGAAAAATGAATGTAATGAAATGTGGATAGCTTTCTTAATAGCTCCGTATTTCATTTCATATAACAAGTCTCTTCCAATATTTCCTACCAAGCTCCTTGCCAGCATAAATAAGGATTTCTTGTGTGAGTATTGCCGTCCAATTTCACGCAATACCAGTGATCAGGTCATAGTATCTTATGCTCTCTGTATGACAGTTGTTGACAAAATAGGCTGAGACACACGTCCACGGGTACGCCAAGTGAATGTGCTGTATTTAGATATTAAACCTGATACGCCAAGTGAATATGCTGTATTGCGGTATTAAGCTATTGATACGCCAGAGTGAATGTGCTTTCTTCAGGTATTAAACTATTGATGCACGCCAGAGTGAATGGCCATATGTTGAATGACAAACCACTGATACACAGGTGATGTTGTGTATTTAGATAAACAACTGATACGCCAGAGTGAATGTGCTGTATTTAGGTATTAAACTATTGATACGCCAGAGTGAATGTGCTGTTGGTGTTAAATATTGATACGCCAGAGTGAATGTGCAACATTTAGGTATTAAAACCACTGATACGCCAAGTGAATGTGCTGTATATAGATATTAAACCACTGATACGCCGGAAACAGATGTGCCGAGATGAAACATTCTGCCATGAGTGCACAAGGCGTCACTAATACAAGCAGCCCTGTCACACTGGCGTAACAATCTACCTCTCCCGTCACACAGTAGCTACCACAGTCACAAACAGCATGGCAATCTACCGGACTGCAATGCGCAGCCCGCATTACGAGGATAGTTTATAAATTGGTTTACCAGCAAACATTGCAAAGAGCCGCGTGTATCAGATAATGTAAACAAATACGATGCTAACAACATACAATAAAGCCAGGTAACATGCCAACCACCTCTCCTACACCACCCCTCCTTTACACCCACCCACCCTCTCTCTCTCTCTCTCTCCCCTTTCCTTTCCCTTCCTTTTCCTATGTATTGGATTGGTTTAATCCCATAAACCCAACAGTCCTGAAGGCCATGTCATCTCTGCCAGTGGTTTCCTATAAACTGTCAAAATGGCTGGTAAATGTCTAAAACCTTTTGTGGGTGATTTCTAGCTGAGTGTCAGAGAAAATCACTGATCTCGGTAACAAGATTCAAACTACCTACACACACACACGCGCGGGCACACACACACACACACACACACACACACACGTGTGTGTGTGGTACGATGTGGTACGTGTGGTACATTACTATTCTATACTGTATTTGAGAGAAACTTCTTCAACGTAAACTTCTTCGGCATGAAACGTTTCGTAATAAAGTACCTAACTGTTGCATGATAAATTAATTATAACGGGCATTCATCTACAAATTAATATTTTTATTACTTTCTTACCAAGACGAAATGAGTTGACATCCATTAAGTTCACCAGTGACACGGTAGAGGAAGAACCTCTTGAGCTTCTCATTAACATTAGCGGAAATACTTCAGTTTACCATCATGCGGGTTTGTATGTCCATTATTTCTCTAGTCATCGCAAAGTTCAATTACTAGTATTTTCTTTCATTTTTCTCGGATGGATGGCGTCTGAAAGTCATGAACATATTGATGATAAAATTAGACACTGACATTGTAGATAAATGATTCAGAGAACCGACAAGTTGATAAATTAGACAATAAAGTACCTCAGTGTTGCACATGTGTCTAATTTATGACATGACATTGCCTCTAAATTTCAATTCTCTCAATAATCCATTTAATAACAGAAAACTATTTTGGGCAGCATTTGATCACGTTGGTGAGTAATGTACGTAACAAACGCAATCTTATATTATTTTGTACTGATAATATTGCAAATATTGCTCTAACCAATACCTTTGTATGTATTTCTTAATAAATGCTAAGACTTTTCTAGTAATAAATTCACCTAATTTTCTTGTGGTTTATGTTTATTCAGAGTTCATGTGAAGATTATAAGTTCTTAATTTGCTATAAAGGCAAAATTCAATTTCAAAATTAAGGTACACGGTATTATTTCATAATAACAAACGTTGACTTATCTTTTTTAATGCAGAAATATGGTGAGCCAGAAAAAGTTCCTATTTTAATTTCAACCAAAAAATCTTAACAAACAATTACTGAAATTCCTGAATGATATTCTGAATGATAGGTAATGGAAAGCCAGACAAAGTTGACCTTCTTAAACTACTAAGTGAAGACAGATGGGTAATTTCTCCTGTTTTTATTTATACATTATCGAATTACTGTCTTTGTATTTATTTTAAAATTATGAAAAAGTATTAGATATTTACAAAATGGCGTGCAGCACTCGAGAAGAATAGGCTCATAGGCTCGACCATCTACGCACCATTGAACATATCCATTGAACATATCCTTGCTAGAGGCGTGAAAAAAGTACCTACTTCATAAATAAGGAAATCATGACCGAGGTAGCTATATACAGAATGGGAATGTGATATATAATCCGGACTTGCTAGCCTTCTATAATATTTATTACATTAACACTAAGAGTGTCACTGACAGCATTATCAAGTACATTGGGGACTACTTTTTCAATATCAGTTGGGGTTATATAAACAGAGCATTTATTATTTGAAAATATGAAAATATTTATACTATTATGAAAGCTGAGAGAAATTATTCTGTCTGTCTCCGTCCCTTGTTATATTCTCTTTCAAATGACGTCATCCGGGTCATGAAACTGATCATGGACATAAAACACAATGTGTAATCATGAAGCACTTCACATTAAGCATTTAAATCTTAGATATATAATAATTTTTTCGCTTCCGTTCTCTTTGAAAATTAGCCGAACTTCCTTAATGGACATAATTAAAAATAAATCTTCTTGAGAGCAACATAAATAAACATTAGTCGAATGGCATACGATTATATGAAATTAAATAGTTAGTGTTAATTACATGCTTCAACAATTTACAATTGCATTCTTCGGATGTAAGTAAATAGGCAGCAATTACCTAATTTTGTAATCATTAGAACTTGTGTCGAGTCAGAGAGACGCCACAACACGACCTCACTGCTACTGAATCTATTAACACCGTCACTGTGACGACACCAAAACACACACTCACTCGACACAGGAGCGACATCTGAGGCTCTCAGTGGAGCCGCACCTCCGAGACACCGCCAGGTCCTGCTCTTAATGGTGCGGTGAGGCTGAATAAGCGGGGAAAAGAGAGAGAATATGGGAGAGAGTAGCAAGGAAATGGAGTAGGAAAGAGAGTGGGAGAGGAAGGAAGGTGCCTAGCAGAAAGAGAGAAAATGGAGTGATAAGAGAAATGAAAGGCAATGACATGGAGTGTGTACTGCAGAGAGTGAGGTAGCATTAAAAGGAGTCGGAAAGAGCGTGAGAGGAAGAGGGAAATGAGCAGTTATTGAGGGTGAGGGAGTAGGAGAAAGTGACAGTAAAAGGAGATGGAGGAGATGAGCTGGATGTAGGTAAGAGGAAGCACGTAGGAGTCTGGAACGGAGGAGCAGGAAAAGTGTGTGAGAAATCTTTTGAGAGGGAGAAGTAAGATTGAGTGGAAGGGAGAGAGAGAAGAGAGAGAGAGAGAGAGAGAGAGAGAGAGAGAGAGAGAGGAGAGAGAGAGAGAGAAGGGTATATAGGATGGAAATAAACATTTCAGTGTAGCAGTAGCAGTATGTATTAAATCAAGACAATTACCAAATAATCATCAAGGTAATCTCACAAAATCTAATCAGGCGGCCTAATTGCGACATATACCAGGATGTATTATTATACCTGCTTGACTACTCCCAGGGATATCAAAGACTGTATACCAGTTACGATGTGCTTCTACACACACACACACATACACACACAGGTGTAAGCAATAATGTGGTTAGTGGAAGAGCAGGGAGGCGAATATCTCCCGATCTTGTAGTCTCACTAACATGGAGATTGGTATTTACATAAGACGATCGATAGATGTCTTGAATAATGTTCGAGTTGTTGTCTCAACCGGCCGAGCTGGGCCAATTTGGGTGGAAACAACAGCATCTGGTCAGTTTAGGGAAGGAGGTGAAGGGAAAGAAGGAGGAGGAGGAGATGGAAGAGTAAAAACAGAACTAAAAAAAAAAAACAAGCAACAGAAGCAACGGAAAATATTTTCAGGGACGGTGACTCTTCAAGAAATGGACAGTGTTTCTGTCGCCTGGCTCGTGCTCTAAAATTCGTTGTCATTATAGAGTTTCTTTTTCCTTGCGTCGTCTTATGCTGCTCCACATATGTGTCAGGCAGAGAATATTTTCGGGTGAAAAAATATTTGTTGTTATATATATATGTATATATATATATATATATATATATATATATATATATATATATATCTCTCTCTCTATATATATATATATATATATATATATATATATATATATATATATATATATATATATAAACACACACACCCCTTTTCTACGCTCTAATACCATGTTAAACCCCCGAACCTGACCCCCAAACTACTCTCTTCTTTTAACACACTCACAAATGCCTACTGGATGCAAAATTTCCTCCCCAAAACTTTCCTTCACCCTTTTCCCCGACTTTCCCCCAGACTTTGCATCATTTAATGTTTATTTTTTCCCCAAACCCCATTATGCTGAATTATTTTTTTTAATATCTAACAATCTCAAAAACTATTATTCCCTCTTTGAAATACAAGTTTCCTACAAAACCCCTAATCCCGACTTCTTCACACAACACATTAATCCGACACAAGTGTTAACCTGAGTTCTCTGATACACTCCACGTTTTTTTTTCACTGAGAAGTCGGGGTTTTTTTTTGAATTCCTTAACATGGCTGCTACCTTCTCCCTCTCTCGGATTCAGCTCATTTTTTAGTCACCCAGGGGCCGCTGCACCCCCCTTAAAACATTAAAACCCTTCACGTCCGAAGTTCTACTTAATTCTCATTTTTTGAATCATTTATTCCATTTACTTGTTCTTTATCTTCATCTTATGCTTTGTGTTTTTAATTTTTCCCCTTTTCCCCCTTCCCATACTATCTCCTGCACCTTTTTTTGCAGCTTTTGTTGAAGATATTCAAAAAAACTATCTTCCCCGCAAACAGCGGGGATAATCCTATTATATATAGTTTATATTTTAAGACACCCCTTTTTTAAAAATACTAGCATTCCTTGTTTTTAACCCCCTCTATAAAAAGTTAAACAAAACCGAGTAACCCCCCCCCGTCTAGGACCCCCTTTTTTAAAAAAATTTCCCCCGTCTCTTCCCCCCCCTTTTATGATATATATAAATTCATCATATACATATTGACAAATAAAAAAAAATACAGAATAATAAAATATATAACTTGTCAAAAAAACGTCAATTTAAACTAATAGTATACGGGGAAAAAATTTAACTCCCTGTATCGTTTTGGGGGGGGATCAAAACAGTAGCTGGCAGGGTTTTTCGTGTGCAAGTGACCAGTCTTGGGGGGAGGGGGTGGCAAAGGTAATGTGCTCCCCATGATGGAGGTTACGACCAATAAGTTCTCAATCCCGGGGAGCATTAATGACGGGGGGCCTTCAGGGGGGGGGTGGCAGACTTTGGGGGTGAGGGGGGGGGCAAAAGGTGGTGAGTGACTGTCTGAAAGGTGGTGGGCTGTTTGAAGGTGATGGGTGGCTGTCTGAAGGTGGTGGGTGGCTGTCGAAGGTGGTGGGTGGCTGTCTGAAGGTGGTGGGTGGCTGTCTAGGGGGTGGGTGGCTGTCTGAAGGTGGAGGGTGGCTTTAAAATGGTTTCTTAAACCCAAAAAATGGGTGGGGGGGGAACTGTGTCGATGGAAAAAAAAAGAGAGAAAAAAAAAATATATATATATATATATATATATATTATATATATATATATATATATATAT
>WNWK01002583.1:192500-203306 GCA_009830355.1 Cherax destructor | reverse complement strand
GAATATAAGGACCAAAAAAACAATTAGACTCTTTCAACGATCATTACAAGCGGGTATTGTACCAAAGGGGAAAATGACAGGAGATGGGACCTTGTTTAAAATTAGCCCAAAAACAGTAACCTCAATTTTGAAAAGTTAATCGAAAATTGAGGCCTTTCGTCCAACGTACCAGTGGGAGTCCTGTCTACCCCATCCGAGACAGTCTACTAGCTAGGATGGTATTCTTGAATCAGTTTAGTAAATCAAATGAATCATGATAAATTCGGATAAAAAGTGTTGTTCCCTCAAGTAGGTGGATATCCATATGTATCCCCTTTAGTGATCATAATGTCGTAGCCTGGGTAAATTGGGAATGAATTTATTAATTATTGCCGTTGGGTTTAAATGTTTCTAAGTTTATCATTATTTACAGGTAAACAATCATCAAACCCGGATTTATAAGGGGCAGAAACCCTCAGAATCATCAAACTGGGGGTATCTGAGGGGACCTGTCTTAATCTGTCGGGAGCTTGAGCCCTTCCGGGTTCTCCCCCCGGAACGGTCCCAGACCAGACCTGGTTGTTGGCCTGAGCGATGCTGTTAGTCTATGACCTGCCTGCCTGGGTTTAGGCACATTTTTGCACTTCTGTTTCCCCTGTCTACGCATTTCCCCGGGGTTTTTTGTAAATGCTCAAAACAATCTTGGTGGATAGCAACATTAACCTCCTTAATTTGTATATTCTTTTTTGCTCTCAGACTGTTTTATTTATTGGAAAAAAAAAAAACGTTGCGAAACAATGTGTCTGTGTCAGGCCGTACAGGCTGCATGCATCACACCTGCTGACCCATAGCATCCACTCGCTCTGTGAAAAAATCTGTGATAAACACACCAAGCCACTGTCAATGTTTGATTTTGATGAGGGTCCTGGGATCTACTCTGTGCTTCCACTCAGCCCAGTTCGTCTGACTGTCGGGTATGTCAGGGGAATCCTGCAGACAACATCACTTGCAATCAGTGCGTCTGACTGTCGGGGTATGTCAGGGGAATCCTGCAGACAAGCATCCGCAATCAGTGCGTCTGACTGTCAGGCGATACCAGTGTCAGGAAGGCCTGCAGATTGCATAACCTGATATACCGCATTTATGTTTTCTGATTATTATCAAATTTTTTCACCAGTCTTAATTTGTTCTGCCATATGGGACATTCAAGTGAAAAACACACCCCTTCCGAGTAATTTCGATGTCAAGAACAAAAAAAGAAAAGGCCTTACGTATGCCGTTCAAAATAATGTTTTTTTGATGGAAATAAACATAAGAGATATAAAAGAATACTTTGAAATGTGTTAAAATAATAACATCTTCTGCATTTAAAATAAATGTGGGACTTTTAACCCCTTTTGGAGAAAGATAAATCACATTTCTCCTAACATTCTCAGTGAAACGACCAAGATTATTATTCATGTGGGAAGCGCTAAACCAGCAAATATCATACAGCGCTTGGGTAAAGGAGGGTAAATCAGGTTCGATAATTCGAGACGGATAGCTCAATTCCTTGGATAAAAGAGCCCTTGACCTACAAAGTGGTGCAAAAAAACTTTGTGCGAGGCCTTGCCACTGCAATAATAGGGACCTTTAAAAAATTAAGTGTGGAAACAAATTTTTCCCTAAATTCGCCTGTGGAAATTTGAATATAATAATTGTGTATTAAAATATGATGCTGATTTTAACTTACGTACACTTCAGGACATTTATTAGAGGAAACATTTCACAGTGGCTTTTCAGTCCTAAGAACCACTTTTTTATTTCTAATAAATTCCTGGTTTACACAAGTGTTTTTTCCCACATTTTATCAACTCTCCCCCTTCCATACACAACTGGTTGGTGAAACATGTCAATAATAAATATCCTAGTTAACACACATTTTTCACACTTGCGATGTTTATCACCATTTATAACCTTCCTCTTGTCTACTACGATTCTTCGAATTTAATATCCCTTTTCTCTTTATTCTCCTTCAGCCTCTGTAAATTAATTCATAAACGTGGCAGAGATGGTAATGGTGATAATTTTGATAATATGTGGGTATGATGGTAACAATGATGATTGTATTGGTGAGTATGTAACCGATGATGATGGTGATGATCAATGATTGTGATCGTGGTGATAACTATGATGACAATATAAAAACCATATATATATATATATATATATATTTTTTTTTTTTTTTTTTCAACAAGTGGCCGTCTCCCACCGAAGGGTGACCCAAAAAAGAAAATCCCCAAAAGAAAAACTTTCATATCATTCAACACTTTCACCACACTCATACATAATCACTGTCTTTGCAGAGGAGCTCAGAATACAGCTGAGAAAAGTCCCTCCCGCTGTCACTATCTCAGACCCTCCTTTAAAGTGCAGGCATTGTACTTCCATTTCCCGGACTCAAGTCCAACTAAATCAATTAACTGGTTTCCCTGAATCCCTTCACACAATGTTACCCTGCTCACACTCCAACAGATCGTCATGTCCAAAAACCATTCGTCTCCATTCACTCCTATCTAACACGCTCACACATGCTTGCTGGAAGTCCAAGCCCTCGCCCACAAAACCTCCTTTACCCCTTCCCTCCCAAACCCTTTTTTAGGACGACCCCTACCCGCCTTCCTTCCCCTACAGTTATACGCTCTCCAAGTCATTCTACTTTGATCCATTTCTCTAAATGACCAAACCACCTCAACAACCCCTCTTCAGCCCTCTGACAAATACTTTTAGTAACTCCACACCTTCTCCTAATTTCCACATTCCGAATTTTCTGCATAATATTTACACCACACATTGCCCTTAAGACAGGACATCTCCACTGCCTCCAGCCTCCTCCTCCTGCAGCATTTGCAACCATGCTTCACACCCATATAAGAGTGTTGGTACCACAATACTTTCGTACATTCCTTCTTTGCCTCCATGGATAACGTTTTTGTCTCCACAGATACCTCAATGCACCACTCACCTTTTTTTCCTTCATCAATTCTATGGTTAACCTCATCCTTCATAAGCCCATCTGCTGAACATCAACTCCCAAATATCTGAAAACATTTACTTCTTCCATAATCCCTCTCTCCAATGTGATATCAATTTTTCTTTATTTAAATCGTTTGATACCCTCATCACCTTACTCTTATCTATGTTCACTTTTAACTTTCTACCTTTACACCTCCCAAACTCGTCCACTAACCTTTGCACTTTTCTTTAGAATCTCCCATAAGCACAGTATCATCAGCAAAAAGTAACTGTGTCAACTCCATTTTGCATTTAATTCTCCATAATTTAATCCCACCCCTCTCCCCAACACCCTAGCATTTACTTCTTTTACAACCCCATCTATAAATATATTAAACAACCATGGTGACATTACACAACCCTGTCTAAGACCTACTTTTACCGGAAGTAATCTCCCTCTCTCCTACACACCCTAACCTGAGCCTCACTATCCTCATAAAAACTCTTTACAGCCTTCAGTAACTTACTACCTATTCCATACACTTGCAACATTGCCACATTGCTCCCTATCCACTCTATCATATGCCTTTTCTAAATCCATAAATGCAATAAAAACTTCTCTACCTTTATCTAAATACTGTTCACATATATGCTTCACTGTAAACACTTGATCTACACTCCCCTACCCACTCTAAAGCCTCCTTGCTCATCTGCAATCCTACTCTCTGTCTTACCTCTAATTCTTTCAATAATAACCCTGCCATACACTTTACCTGGTATACTCAGTAAACTTATTCCCCTATAATTTTTACACTCTCTTTTATCCCCCTTCCCTTTATATAAAGGAACTATACATGCTCGCTGCCAATCCCTAGGTACCTTCCCCTCTTTCATACATTTATTAAACAAAAATACCAACCACTCCAGCACTATATCCCCCCCTGCTTTTAACATTTCTGTCATGATTCCGTCAATTCCAGCTGCTTTACCCCCTTTCATTCTACGTAATGCCTCACGCACCTCCCCCACACTCACATCCTGCTCTTCTTCACTCCTAAACGATGTTGTACCTCCTGGCCAGTACATGAAATTATCGCCTCCCTCTTTTCATCGACATTTAAAAGTTCCTCAAAATATTCCGCCATCTACCAATACCTCCAGCTCCCCATCTACTAACTCCCTATTCTGTTTTAACTGACAAATCCATTCGTTCCCTAGGCTTTCTTACCTTGTTTATCTCACTCCAAAAATTTTTCTTGTTTTCAGCAAAATTTCTTGACAGAGCCTCTCCCGTTCTTTCATCCGCTCTTCTTTGCACTCTCTACCACTCTCTTCACCTTTCTTTTACTCTCCATATACTCTGCTCTTCTACTAACACTTCTGTTTTGTAAAAACCTCTCATAAGCTACCTTTTCTCTTTTATCACACCCTTTACTTCTTCATTCCACCACTCACTCCTCTTTCCTCCTGCACCCACCCTCCTATAACCACAAACTTCTGCCCCACATTCTAATCTGCATTTTTAAAACTATCCCAACTTTCTTCAACCCCCACTACTCCTACTTGCACTAGCCCACCTTTCTGCCAATAGTTGCTTATATCTCACCCTAACTTCCTCCTCCCTTAGTTTATACACTTTTACCTCTCTCTTACTTGCTGTTGCCATTTTCCTTTTGTCCCATCTACCTTTTACTCTAACTGTAGCTACAACCAAATAATGATCTGATATATCCGTTGCCCCTCTATAAACATGTACATCCTGAAGCCTACTCATCAACCTTTTATCCACCAATACATAATCCAACAAACTACTTTCCTTACGTGCTATATCATACCTTGTATATTTATTTATCCTCTTTTTCATAAAATATGTATTACTTATTACCAAACCTCTTTCTACACATAGCTCAATTAATGGCTCCCCATTTACATTTACCCCTGGCACCCCAAATTTACCTCTACTCCATCCACAATATTTTTACCCACTTTAGCATTAAGATCCCCAACCACAATTACTCTCTCACTTGGTTCAAAACTCCCCACACACTCACTCAACATTTCCAAAATCTCTCTCTCTCTTCTACACTTCTCTCTTCTCCAGGTGCATAAACACTTACTATAACCCACTTTTCACATCCAACCTTTATTTTACTCCACATAATCCTTGAATTTATACATTTATATTCCTTCTTTACCTGCCATAATTGATTATTCAACATTATTGCCACTCCTTCTTTAGCTCTAACTCTATTTGAAACCCTGATCTAATCCCATTTATTTCTCCCCACTGAAACTCTCCTACCCCTTCAGCTTTGTCTCACTTAAAGCCAGGACATCCAGCTTCTTTTCATTCATAACATCTACAATCATCTCTTTCTTATCATTCGCACAACATCCACGCACATTCAAACATCCCACTTTGACGATTTTCTTCTTCTTCTTTTTAGTAAGCTATACAGGAAAAGGGGTTACTAGCCCATTGTTCCGGCATTTTAGTTGACTTTTACAACACGCATGGCTTACGGAGGAAAGATTCTTATTCCACTTCCCCATGGATATGAAAGGGAAAAGCAATAAGAACAAGAACTATTAAGATAAAATCAAAGAAAACTCAGATGAGTGTGTATACAATAAACGTGTACATGTTTGCGTAGTGTGACCTAAGTGTAAGTAAGTAGCAAGACGTACCTGAAATCTTGCATGTTTATGAGACAGAAAAAAGACACCAGCAATTCTACCATCATGTAAAACAGTTTCAGGTTTCTGTTTCACAGTCACCTGGCAGGATGGTAGTACCTCCTGAGTGGTTGCTGTCTATAATATATATATATATATATATATATATATATATATATATATATATTATATATATATATACTAGGAATTCGCAAGAGCAGGCGAAATATTCACAAACACTGATCTCTGGCCGACGGAGACTCGAACCTACGAACCTCATGACAAGGTACGCAGTGCTTTACCGACCGTACCACACTGGTCCAATACCTTGGCAACCAGCTTTCGCTAGACGTTATTCCAAGGCAGCCAGCTTTCAGGCAGGAAGGCTTACAGCTTTTCATCTCATCCCCTGCATGCATCGACACAACTTTTTCGCCTGCTCTTGCGAATTCCTAGCATTGTAAAAATCTCTAGTTTGTCGATGCATGCAGGGATGAGATGAAAGCTGTAAGCCTTCCTGCCTGAAAGCTGGCTGCCTTGGAATAACGTCTAGTGAAAGCTGGATGCCTTGGAATAACGTCTAGTGAAAGCTGGATGCCAAGGTATTGGACCAGTGTGGTACGGTCGGTAAAGCACTGCGTACCTTGTCATGAGGTTCGTAGGTTCGAGTCTCCGTCGGCCAGAGATCAATGTTTGTTTATATATATATATATGTTGTGCCGAATAGGTAAAACTTGCTATTTTGGCTTAAATAGCCAAAATCGCAAGCGAAAATTTGTATATGCAATAATTTCGTATCTTTAAACGTATAAGAGAACATTTTTAGAAAGGACTTAATTTTAAACGAGTTCTTGCTAATTGACCAATTTTACCTATTCGGCACGATATATATATAAAATTATATATATATATATATATATATATATATATATATATATATATATATATATAATTCTGGTCCATCACTAACACCTCAACACTTATCTTACTATGCAAATCAATCCAGATATATATTTTTTTGCCGTCCCAGTGGCTAGTTTACTTAGCAACTCATCTTTTGATTGGTAGTACAATACATGACAGGTCAAAATGGTTCTTTATCAAAACCCATTGGGTGAACTGTTGTATCTTAATGAATATTATTTTCATTTCATACATAATAATAATAATAATAATAATAATAATATAATAATAATAATAATAATATTTATTTCTAAAAGTACATGTACAAGGTATACAGGCCTAGCTGACATCAATGACATACTATATTTCTAGAAAGCCGCTTGTTATGCAGAGCATTTGTGGTTTAGCGCTTCTTTTGATTGCAATAATAATAATAATGCAGAACATTTCGGGCAAATCAGGTCAATTTTTGTTCCAGGACGCGACCCACACCAGTCGACTAACACCCAGGTACCCATTTTACTGATGAGTGAACAGGGACAGAAGGGGTCTTATGTAAACACGTCCTAATGTTTTCCAGCCGTACCGGGGATCGACCCCTGGACCTTAGTGTGTGAGCTGAGTGCCCTAGCGACCGAGCTAATAACTAGGTGAAGCAGTGTTATGATACTATCTCACGACTTCAGACATCTCATTATTAACAATGAAGTTACTGCCTTATTTTATAAGTATATAACAAGTAATTTATCTATATTACTCAGAAAGTGAATACAATCTCTGAGAACTTCCGATATCTTATCACCAACCATGAAGTAGCTGACATTTCTTGTATTATTTAATTTGGTCTATTTCTAACCGGCTGGATTTATGGACAGCATTTCTAACTGGTTGGATATATGGACAATATTTCTAATTGCCTGGATTTATGGACAATCTGAGATGTCTGACTGTGTATCTCTCATATATTTCAATGGATGCTCATAGGTCAGTGGCAGTGCACTCGGTTAACAACCGAAGGATCCCGGTTCAATCCTGGGGCGAGAGAAGTTAGCCATTTCCTCACGCTTGTTGCCCCTGCTCATCTTATAGTTCGCAGGTACCAGTGTGTTAACCGACTGTTGGGGGTAGCATCCTGGGGGTGGTAGTACAATTTAGATAGGGATGAGTTTTGAGATGAATTGAGGTAGGATAAATTCAAAGGTGTAGAATACTGGGTATAAACACAATATGAGAAATGGGTTAGAAAACCGACAAGATAAAGAATGAGACATCGACTCCAGGCTGAGGGACTGATTACCTCAAACTCCTCCTCTCCTTACATCGTTGTTCTTTGTATTGGACTGATAAAGCCATTGTGTGGTGAAACGTTTCCTCAATAAAGATTCCCATATGGTGTATAAATGTCTCATTCTTCAACAAACACAATATGCAGAACCTATGGAATCTGCGCATGGGGCTCTACATCAATAACTCATCTCAGACCACTAATAACACAACAAAAGGCAGCAGTTAGAATGATAACAAATTCACACTCCAGACAACATACTCCACCAATATTCAAAAACATAAACTTACTCACCATACAAGACATTCATACTTTTTACTGTGCCTATTACATACATAGAACACTATGCAAATATTAACCCACCACTCAAACTTCTCCTTACCAATTTTAACAGGACACATGACCATAACACTAGACACAGATCACTCCTCGATGTTCCCCGTGTCCATCTAACACTATGTAAAAACTCAATGCATATAAAAGGCACGAAAATTTGGAATTCATTACCTGTCATTGCCAAAGAAACCCTGCCTGTACCCCAATTCAAAACGATGCTAAAAAACCACCTTCTCACCCAAACCTAAATGCTCAATATCAAACATTCTCAACAAAGTAGAATAATCACTTAAATGTAAAAACCTGATTAATCACTTAAATGTAAAAACCTGTTATGAATAATACATACTAAGCTAACTGTTTCTATAACATTTACATTATAATGACCACGTAAACTGTAACTGCAATGCAATTAATTGTTTTAAATTGTTATCTCACTCAATTAGTTTCATTGCTACAATTAATAAATTATTATGTTCAACTTATATTCAAACTTTATAACTTAGATACACAATTATACTTATTTTATAAATTATCAACCATAATTTTTTACCATGTAGTCTACTATTATTATTATTATAATCAAATAGAAGCGCTAAACCAATAGTCTACTATTAAATAGTCCTAAGAATGCCCGCAATGCACAGCATATTAGGGGCTTTTGGCATGTACATCTCATTTATACCTATGTATCATGTCTACCTATGTATCATTGTACCATGTCTAAATAAACTATTATTATTATTATTAAAATTTTGCAAACTGTACACACAACCCGCACATAGAAAAGAGCAGCTCACGACGACGTTTCGGTCCGACTTGGACCATTTACAAAGTCACACTAACACAAAGGACAGGTGGAAGGGGTTATATGGTCCAAGTCGGACCGAAACGTCGTCGTAAGCTCCTCTTTTCTATGTGCGGGTTGTGTGTGTATTGTTCCAGTCACGGTATTGTGCCTTTTTTGTTATTTGCAAACTGTGTGGAGCTTTAACAAGTCTTGATTAAGCTCAATAATTCCCGAGTGAAACGTAGTCCTAATAAAAGCTTGTGAATACTGTCTTTGTACACATACCTATTAACATGACAGCTATCTTCCGTGTAGATAATTAAAAATGCCAAATGTACCTCGAGCTTAGCCATACACTAGCAGCGACGTCTTGCAGTCTACTGACCTTGCAAACTTCTCCATAAATATGTTTTGACTCATTTTATTATGATTGGCAATGAATCTGCTGATTCCTTTCTACGCTTATCTGACTAATTTGCTAGGTCTCGTCTAATAATAGTTTTAAAGCTCTTGTTTGATAAATCATAATATTCTACATTCTCCTTTACCAATGCTAGTTTAGTCAAATAATAATATAATCAAATTAATTATGCGCTAAACCCAAAAAGGCCATACGACGCTGCTGGTTTAGTCAACTTCATAGTGATCGCGAAAGCCTATGAGAAAGAATCCACAAAAGTATGACTTTAATCTCATTGAAAGATATATATACCTGACTTCAAAAGCACTTATACTACATGCAGATGCTAGGTTATTCAGAGCAAGCAATGACGCTTGACAAAGCTTCTGGAGAGCGAAACGTTGCCACAATAAAATGTCACATTAGTTGCACTTGTGTCCTTTTACCTAACAATGAGAATATAGTCATACGCACCACCTTATACGCACCTCTTATATGTATTGAATCACAAGATAACACGCTCAAGGATGCCATTGACACACTACAAGGGCCGTTAAAAAAAACACCCAGTGGTATGTGGTGTTGGTTGGTTCGTCAGAAAACATGACAAGTGTCTCCTGATAAAGTATTAGTCAAATAATGACCCAGTAACTGTTTAAGAAACCTTTGGCCTACTGGTGATGGCGGTCTGCTCGTCAGGAAACCATGACAAGTGTCTCTTGACAGACTATTAGTCAAATAATGATCCAGTAACTGTTGAAGAAGCCTCTGGCCTACTGGTGATATTAGTTTGTCAGGAAACACAAGTGTACCCCTGACAAGGGTCTAAGGCTTCATATAATGACTGATTGGTTAAGAATCCGCTATCCTGTGCAAACTAGGTTTTACGCCTCATTAAAAAAACGGATGATCATTACCTAAGATCTCCGCGCAGGAATGAACCAATCCTAGAATAAGATGACAGCTGCTTCTCTAATATTCTCATTAAAATGGCTGGGGTCACATGAAAATTTGCTCTTTCCCCAAGGACATATTTAAAAAAAAAAAAAGCAGATTAAAGTGGTTAGGCAAACTAAGCTGTTTTATATTAAGTAAAATGTACTTTTGGCTGCTAGGTCAGCTTTGCTGTAAATTAAAAATGGAATATAATAAAATGCTTAAACTAACTTAAGGGGATCCACCAGTTCATATCAAAGTGTGCAGGATATATCTACATCTAGAGGTGTGCGTCTCTCAGTGTATATACATCTAGAGGTGAGTCTCTCAGTGTATATACATCTAGAGGTGTGCGTCTCTCAGTGTATATACATGGAGTTTACTTTAATCCGTATTTTAGATATTAAAGTATTACGGACTAGTGGTGAACAGGTTACATGCATTAATGACTATACTCGATTAATTTTAAAGCCGATTAACTAACCAAGCAACTGATAGGAGTGTCTC